>PVKE010013921.1:0-35779 GCA_004027555.1 Craseonycteris thonglongyai | reverse complement strand
CTCCTCCCCCCTATCCTGGTAACCACCAAACCATTGAGTGTGTCCATAATGCTGGTGCCCTCTCCCACCTTCCCTCCCTCTCTCCCTCCCCCCTCCTCCCCCTCCCTCTGGCAATCACCAAGCTATTGAGTGTGTCCATAGGTCTCTGTGTCTTTGTTACTTTCACTTTTATATTCCACCTATAAGTGAGGTCATGTGTAAAAACACAATTTAAAATGTCTCTTCTCCCCTTCCTTAGAGCCTCAAAAAGAGTAGCAATGTATTCCCTGTTTTCAGGTTATGAAACCCTAAATTTAGCTTGACTGAACAATGTAATTTAGCTTAAAACTTTCAAAAGCTTTTCTTTTCTTTGTTTCCCTCCTAAAGACTCTGCCCAAGGCTGGCTGTAAACCAGACTTAATGACTATTTATTTGCTCAAGGCAACAGCTACTTTAAGATCCACTCTTATCCCTGAAACCAACTAGACTCTGAGAATGAGAAGGTTCTTCTTTTCTCTTTCAAATTGCCGAGAACTGCTGGCCACCTCACCCTTTCTTTCCGCTCTGCCTCTTCCTACAGGTCTGTAAAACCTTTTGGCCCTGTGAGGAGGATCTGGGAGCTGGTCTTTGGACTGGAGTCTGCATCTATCTGGAATGCTGGCATTTTGAATAAACCTGCTTTCCTTGCCACCAACCTTGTCTCTCCATTATGGGACCAGCTGCAATGTGGTGGTATCTTATCCCAGTAACAAAATCATCATTTAACTTATCTCAGCTTTTGTGTTATGAGCTATCAGAATTTATTTGAGCATTCCTTTTGCTGGACTGTATCTGGAAAGCAGCAGAGTCAGATTGGATCAAACTTAAAAAGCAACCAAGGTCCAACTAAATCTGGATTGGGTCCAGTGTAAGGCCTCAGGTGAGCAAAAATTTGTTTTAAAACTGACCAATTAGGTTAACCTTATCAAAGATAATCTTGAACGACAGTGGCCACATTGGAGAATTCTTAACCAGCCTAGATAAGCTTATCCATTTATGAGGTACCCTAGAGAAAAAGTGGTTTCACCAGGCATTCACTAAAAAAATAAAAGAAAGTTTGTTTTTCCTCCTCTACAGTTACTGGTGACCAGAATTAAACCTGCTGGGACACTCCACTCAGTCTGTAGCCTACAGACAACATCCTGGAAAGAATGGCTGAAGCTGGCAAAAGGTATAAATTTGTACTAAAGTTAGCTCTCCCAGATCTCTATTTGTGGTGCCTGGTTAGGAGAGGAAGGTAAAATCCTTTACAAATTCAGATGGGCAAGGGAAAACAATCACTAGTATTGATCCGTTCTCTCCCAGGGACAGCTACTATTTTGTTGTCTTGTTTTTTTTAAGGAGAGGATATTTGGTGTTCTTTTTTTTTTTATATATTTTTATTTATTTATTTATTTTGACAGAGAGACAGAGAGAGATACAGAGACAGAGAGAGAACTGAACTGGGGGAGCTCCCAGTTCAGCATATGGGTCCGCACGGGCCGGGGCCGGGATTCGATCCTCGGTCCCGGCACTGCAAAGTGAGCGCTTAACCCACTGAGCCATCCCGGCTTCCCCGTTTGTCTTGTTTTGTGCCCTGAGAACCTAGCTTGGCAACTAACTATAAGGTTGAAAGCCCCCAAAGTGTGACCAGACAGAAATGTGAGTTGCCATCCATTTGTGACTAGGGTTGTACTGTTGCCAGCTTTCAGAGAAATTGTGTAATAAAAGTCTTCCTTTCTTTTGGCTATCTTTGGGAGTGGTTCTGGATCTTCAGAGGGCAGTATCTTTTGCACCCTCTTTGGTGGCCCCTCTTGTATCCATTGGGAAGTTCAATACTGCTAGAAATATTTTCTGTTTGTCCCAGCTGAAACTTGATAAGGTATCTGAAAGGATTTAAACTTTTTTTAATTAGCTCTACTTTCAGAAGTTGGCCACATAGGAAGTGGATATTTAAAGTCCAATGAAAACTTATTTTTAGTTCTTCTCTCCTAAGCTAAGATGAAACTATGTATCCAGGGGGAAAGGAAAACATTCTGAAGCCACTGTGGAAGGATTTACTAAAACCTTCCAAAGAAACACAGCTCTAGATCTAGAACATAGATACTTTTTTATTTCCATCTTAGTTGAAGATCTTCTTTCTGACATAAAGAAGCAAGTTGAAAATAATGTAGGTGGATTGCTGGGTCAGTGACTTGATATTAAGCTTGCAACTCTGAATTCTCCGAGGAATTAAAAACAATGTACTTGTCTAACAAATTGAGTCGCTAGAAGAACAGAAATGAGGTTCCAAAAACAATTCAAGGCCCATCTATCCTTTGACCAATCCCCAAACCCCCCCAATTCATCTAACAAGGCTTATGGAAAAGATCTGGATTTAAGAAACAAAGGCTCTTCTTGGAAACATTTACATGTGTTGTCAGTGTTTTTGAGATATAAAAACACAGTGTTCTCCAGGATAGCAAAGCCATTCTTAAAATACAAATTTCAGGGAGTTTATCCTTATCAGAAAAAAAGAGGGGGAGATGCCAGGATAGCTAGCGGTTGAGAGCTTGCCTCACAATAGCAGGGTCCGCTGTTTAATTCCCAGTCCTGGCCTGTACAAACCCATATGCTGAATTGGGGTTCAACTGCCCAAAGTTCTCCTCTCCCATGCGGGAGACCCCAATTCAGTTCCATCCTCTAAAGCCCCATATCCACCTGTGCAGAATGAAACTATGTCAAAAACAAAACAAAACAAATGTTGCACAACTACGGAGATTGCTCTGGGCTCTCCCCTCTTCTCTCCGTTTATCTTTCTGTCTCTCACTTTCTCTCAAAACAATACAATTTTTTAAAAAGGGGTGCGGGATACTGAGATGGCTCAGAGGGTTGAGAGCTCATCTTGCAGCCCCAGGGTCTGAGGGATCATATCCCAGCCCCGGCCCGTGGGGACCCATATGCTGAACTGGAGTGTGCCCTCAGTTCCGTTTGTGCCAGGGTGAGCTTCCCATGTGGGAGGTCCCTGGTTCAGCTCCCACCCTAGGTGTGCTTCCCATGGGGGAAACCCCCAGTGGGGACATGACTCCCATGCAGGAGGCCCCTGGCCCAGTTCCAGGCCTGCACAACCCCCAGCCTCTGGCTCAGTTCCTGCCCTGTGCAGCCTGGCGGCCACCTGTGAAGTAAAATTATATCAAAAACTACTAATGTACAACTATGAAAACTGCTCTGAGCCCTCCCCCTTTTCTCTCTCTCTCTGTATCAAAAACAATTAAAATCTTAAAAAAAAAAAGGGTTGCTGTAAAACAGTACAACTCATGTTTATTATGTGTCTTGGCTGCATCATTTTTCTCTTGTGCTTGATTTAATCTCATGTATTTTGCTCATCATGGCCCTTAAGCACACATAATCCACTTCTAATGTTGCCTGTTGCCCGTAAGAGGCCATGTCTAGTGGCTGACCTCTAGCTGAGCAGCCCGAAGCCCAGCACTACTGGCGGCCGACCTCAGGTCACTGCTTGGCCTCTCCAGGCACCTTCAGAGTTATCAAAATTAAGTACAATACTTTTATTCTACTTAGGTGTACTAAAGTCAAATAAGTTCACGTTATCTCTTATAGAATTTGTCAGCAAGAAAGATAAGATGATGGTTAGCTATTGAATGTCTCATGAAATTTTCATTTGTAATTTAAACATAATTGTTGGGAAAGCCGGGACGGCTCAGCAGGTTAAGCGCTTGCTTTGAAGCCCCGAGGACCGAGGATCGAATCCCGGCTCCGGCCCAGGTGGACCCACATGCTGAACTGGGGTGTGCTTCCTGAATGTGGTGAGGCCCCCAGTTCAGTTAAAAAAAAAAAAATTAAAAAATTATAATAATAATAAAAATAAGTAAATAAATAAAAATAAACATAATTGTTAAGAACAAGTAAATTGAATAGAGACATGTAAGATAAAAGATTAGAAATGAACTTTTCAATAATAGTTATTCTTTACAATATGTCTACTTAAAAATGCTTTCTAAAATCTTTTTGGTAACTTGAAACTTTTAAGTTTTCCAGAGATAAATAAAGGATGAATATTCATTGACTATGTAGATCATTTTCAAAAAGGATAAAATATTGAATCATTAATTATTGAACATAGGTTTATTTACTTTTGGCTTACTTTCACAGAGGAACTAAAGATGTTTTGTGCCACACTGAAAATTTTATTGTGAGAAAAATATACTTCTAGAAATTGTGAAATGTATTTATAAATTTGCAAATCCACAGAATGCTGGCATAACAGCAATTCACGATGTTTATTTCTTAATTTTCACTAGGAATAAAGGATTCTAAAGGATTAAGAATTATAATCAATATAAGTATTTAAAACTACTTAGAAATCATAATGGTGAAATGAAACAACTGTGTATGAAAACTAGGTAATGAAGTAAAATGATTGGTTGTTCTGGAATAAGAAAGAGAAAAAAAAACGCACAGGTAAACACACAGATATTTAAAACATTGTAGAAGGTTTGTGTAAAGGAATCTTGGAAAAGTAATTTTATGTGTGGTCAAATGACTAAAACTGGAATGAATGTGTTTAAGGTTTTAAAGAATGAGTTTTAATGTCAAAAGCACACTGGTAAAAAATTAAATTTTTTTTCTCTGTTAAAAGGACAAAGTTTTGGGGGACTATTGATCTTCTATTGATAAGAGATTGTGAGAAGTGTTTTTTGTTTGTTTTTTATCTTTTGGGTAAGCTACCTATAAAGCAGAAATTTTGTGGCTTACCAAAATAACTTACTGTACTTCATGCTGTTATCATCAGGTCTTTGATCGCTTAAGAAAACCAAGTTTTCTCAATTCTAAAAGAGCTCAGTTTTGTTCACAACTCTATAATCTTCTGTATTTGCCTTGAAAATCTTCTATTGTCACTTTAGTCAAATACTAGATAATTAACTATTATTTCACAATTATCTGAGATCCTAGTTAGACAAATGTGTGTATCTTTTGACATTTCGGCAGCTTCCTAAAATCAAATTCTAAATGGAGTCTTTTTGACCTTAAAGTAACTTTGAGAATTCCCAGAGAGCCCCTAGAAAATCACAAAGAATTTGTTCCCCACCTAGTAAAAGAGAGAGGTCAAATGATTATGTCTATTCAGTATGTTAAATTACATAGGAAGCATCGTCAAAGAAGTGATGATAAACCTTAAGTTATGTGTGTGTGGATATATGGTACTAATAGATATTCCAGAAATTGTTCAAAGTTTCTAGAAATTTGTCAATATTCTCATTGTCCAAGTATTATCTGAAATTATTGTGTGCCACAGAAATAACTACATTTCCTTAGCAAATGAACTCTCGTTAGATCTTTAGCCATGGCAATATTTTTGTATTTTTGGTATCCTCAGCCAGTTATTGTTTTATTTCAATGCCTTTGCAAAGGTGCTTCATCTTCAGAAAGATTCATGGAAAGGACTCTGATATAAGTACTCTAGAATAGAGGCTTCTAAGAACGGCAAATCAGAAAACCTAACTGGGTAAGAAATTCCAGAACTAACCCAAAAAACTGCATTAGAGCAGAACAAGAATTAATAATATGGGATTGAATAAATTGATGAAGATGATTATACTGTACATATGGAACTTATGTAACTTTACTAACCAATGTCACCCCAATACATTTTATAAAAAATATAAAATAAAGACACACCCTGCAAACAACAACAAAACAAAAGCTATTTATGAATATAGTTCCACTTAAAAAAAGAAGCTATTTATGAATATATCTCCTCTTAAAAAAAATGATTGTATATTTTTTACAATGTTTTCTTTGGAACCTTGCTGGTTCCTTAAATGTTTTATTTTTCCAGGTTTTAGGAAAACTTATTTTCTTTCCTCTTAAGCTAGCTATGGCTTATGTTATAGTAATTTTTAAATGTATATCTCTGTAAATAGAATTAAAACATTCACTTTTTCTCTCTGTCTAATGCCTCCAGAATTCAGACACTTATTGAATATTCTTATTTTAATGGCAATAATTATTTGCATAACCTCAATGAGAATCTGTTCTCCTGATAACAGGACACACTTGGAAACATTAGATATAGTACCAAGGCTTTGACTGGAATGTCATGTTTGAGAATATGCATAAAATTAGATATGACTAGACAGTTTTAAGGGACTATGGTTAACTTTGTGAAGCCAATACAAGCTTCTTGGAAAATTGGCCTAGTGCCTTGCATACAGGGTTCCCTGAAGCCTTACTAGGTCATTTCCTGGCAGGCCCAGGATACTCAAGGTATTTTTGGTGTGTCAAAGAGAGGAATTTACCCAAATATGTAGGGTAAGTATTAAAAGTGAAGTGTAATGGTGAGTTTTTGGCTTAGCTTCTTAGCCTAGAGAGTCTTTTAAAAGTCCAATCTAAGATTCCTTATTAAAAAGTTCCAGCAAAGCAGATTTTAAAACAATCTATATGGTCAATCACTACTCTTGCTGCACTTAATGTAAATAATTAGGTCAATTTTAATGAGACTGGACTTATTTTGCAAGCAAATTTGTGTTACTGTGATTTCTTTGATAGGAATGATGGTGATTGTGGAGGAAAAAAAATGTTTCAGGAGAAAATTATAATACAACCTTGTGGATTTCAGATTCTAATTCTAGTCATTATCTTTGAGGTTTTGATATATGTCTGTACAACTAACTAGATTCTGAATTATTCAAGTTTTCTCAAATATCTGGCTACAACTCTCCTGATGTTCCCAATTTTTTCCCACCCTTCTGTTTGGAATCACTAAGAACAAAGACTGCCCTTGATGGTCTTTTAAGTGGACCATATTAGATCCTACTCATTGCTCAGGTGGCAGCCCAAGTTCAGAGACTTGAATGTTGGGTCCATATCCTCCTATTAAAAAGAGCTTCTCCTAACTCTTGGAACTGCACACCAGCTGGAGATCTAAAATTAAAGCTGACTGGGGAGGCTCCCCTTGCAGAAGAGCTGCCATCTTGCAGTGAACAGCTCTCCAAGGATCACGAATCAAGGTCTTCATTCTTTTGAACAAATATGAAACCTATATTCCAAGCCACATGCAGCCCAGGACGGCTTTGAATGCAGCCCAATCCAAATTCATAAACTTTATGAAAACATTTAAAACTTTTTTGATTTTTTTTAGCTCATCAGCTATCAGTGATGTTAGTGTAGTTTATGTGTGGCCCAAGACAATTCCAGTGTGGCTCAGGAAAGCCAAAATTTTGCACAACCTGCTATTCCTTTTGCCTTTTTGTTACTTGCTTTTTCTCTCTGTTAATGTAGGGGAATACAGTGCTCCTTAACTCTGGCAAGTTGCTGACTATTGCTAAGACCATAGCTGCACAACAAAAGTCCCAACATTTTTTTTTATAAGGTGGTTTTAGGTAGTAGAATTGCTTAAGATCACTTACTGATTGAACAAGGAAGAGTCTGTGCCATAGCAAATATTCTGTGTTGCATCTGGATCAACACCTCTGGTATTGTCACAAATACAAGAAATTAACAAACAAGCCACTTGGCTAAAACACATTGGTGCCCCTTCTTGCACATTCTTTGATTTATTTGATACTAACATGTTTGGTTCATGGGGGGCCTGGCTAAGGAGCGTAGTTTAATCATTTGGTGTCATCTTCCTAATAGTTATCACTGTAATCTCCTTGGTATGTTATGTTCTCTCAAAGGTCTTAAATGTATACTAACATCCATTAGCTACACCTCAGATGGTCTCACTTTGCTTAGAGAAACAGAAGCAAGATGACCAATGAGATGAAGAGCAAAAACAATGCTTCCACAAATCTGACAACATAATCTATGAGTTTCAGAATGAGACAAAAGCAACGTAACTCCGACGGTGACTCAGAGTGTGGCTAATACCAAAGTTTTGGTCATTCTCTCATGTATAAGAGGACGATCTAAATGGGGGAATTGTCAAATTAGTTAAACAAGAAGGCCACTAGACTGATATGGTTCTAATGTTGTGGCAGCCTATGTAAGCAAACCAAAATCTAAGCCTGGAAATGCCTCAAGGTTATAAAATCAACACCCTAAAGGACAATCACAAAGAGCCAACTAGGCTTTAAGCTCTAGCCAATCAAATCAATAATTGTCTTACTTTGCTTCTGTCTTTTCTCTATGGAAGTCTTTCCTTGAACTCCCATTGGTAGAATTCTTCTTGCTACTTCTGATTTAGTGCTGCCTAATTTGAATTGATTTTTGCCCAAGTAAACTCTTAAAATTAAAAAAAAAAAAAAGTTTTCAATATAAAAATGGAAAATGTAAAGTGCAAATGGTATGGCTTATGTATGTGAAAAAAGAAACATGTCTATACATCACACATACTTTTAACTCAGACGCTTTTGTCTTATTCTAATTTTTAACCATGTGCATTTTGCAATTAATATAACTAAAACTAAAAGAATATGTACAAAAAGTGGGACAAAAGGCAAGCACTCACATTCTGCACCTATCATTTACTAGCCATGTGGCTTTGGACATGACACTTAAATTTATACAGATTTTTCTTGATATTTTAATTTGGACATAGAACATTACTCACCTAAGATTTCATAAAGTTAACAATGGTGGTTTCTGGTAAGTCTGGGAAATCATAACACACAAAAAGAATTTTATCTTTTGTTAAATATCGTGAAAATGTAGGTTCTGGAGAAAATCATTTTCCCTAACTTGGTAACACCCTGGGAGAGACCTACTGCTCTCATGCAAACTACATAGTGAAATGAAAAGAGGGTGCACAGGCCCTAAGCTTGACCCCTCTAGTGAGGGCTCAGCTCTGTGTAGAGTTCCAGCAATTGCCGTCAATCTGACCTAGGAGCGGAAATGGAATGAGTGCTCTCCTCTCTCTCATTTAAACACTGGCAAGCGTGGTAGCAGGACCAGGATCCCAGGTAGTGTTTCTTTACCTGCCGCTCCTGCCATGTGCTCATCCACACTGAGCAGGAGCTCCCAGGCAGCAGGTTGGATGTCTCCATACATCTCCTCTGTCAGAACTGGAGCTGCCTTGATTAGCAGAGATAAGGGAGCAGGAGACAGGCTCATCACCTGGGAAGGATGGAAATCATGGCTGAAGATTTTTGAAGACACCCATTGCTATACTCCTCTTGAAACTTAAATGCCACTTCTCTCTCTGCTTTCTTTAAATGACTGTAAAATACTTTCTAAAATGGAGCATATTTATTGGTATGGTATAAAATAAACTTTATACCTTATTAGTTCATGCATATTAGAAAAAGTCAAACAATTTCATCATACTTTCACCATAAATTCAGTTTGGCAAATACCTAAGGAATAAACTGTAGAATAAGTACAGCAAAATGGGAAAAGGAAGACCCCCCAGCCAATATATCTTTGTGCTAAAAGCCACAATGAACTTTCAAGTCATCCCATTTTCCTGTTTAGTAGGATTTGCTTTCTACTGAAAACTATGAGCAGTCAGTTCCCTTCAGAAAGTTACTTTTCTAAACCAGTGTAAATGTAGATGGGATTTTTCCCTTTGAAATAATATTATATAATGTGGTTATGGCCTCAAATTAGCCCACAAAATTCTATTTAATCCATTATTTCAGATAATTTAAGTAATCAGTGTAGGTTCCAGGCAAGTTTAGATCTTTAACCATCATATTAAACACTTTCCAGAACAACAAAAGGCTCCCTGCTTGGGGAAATGTATTATGATTTAGCACTTAGGTTACAATAATATAACAATATGTTGAGCACTGGATAAGTAGGTAAGCATAGTATTCTCTTTAATTCATACAAGAATGCTGTGAAATGGGTCTAGTGTTATAATCCCGATCCTATAGGTGAGGCAACTAAGACTGAGAGAAATGGACATTGCCTAAGATTCCGGTGCCACAGATGTGGGATTAGAACCCAGCCTGTCTCATTCCAAGACATCTGAGCACCACCCCCATATGCTGATGGGAAATTAGCACCAGTGGAGTAAGGTGAGTAGGAAGAGGCACAGTTCCTGCCAAGCTTCCAAAACCTTGTCTGAGTGGAAGTTGGCTGTCTAGCAAGGAGGGATTTTTTTCCCTTGCACACTTGGTGGCACTCTTGCTCACCAATTAAGAAGCCATTATTCCAAAACTGTGCAAACTGGCATTGCATGTCCCAAACATTAGCAAACAGGATATCTGGAACCCCGTCCCTGTGCTCCATGAATGTTTCTGATCCAGGTGTTAATACCTGCAGTCTGATGTATTTCAGCATTCCAGAGTCCTTTTTCCCTTCCAGGTTGGCATCTGAAACTCTCTTCTTCAGAGAAGGTGTCCTCAGGCATGATTTATCTGAGCACTGAAAAGAACATGAGACATGTGACAAAGTGCTATGCTCTCTCCAAAACCAAAAGTGTTTCCCCACCCCCCCAAGTTCTCCAAACAACCATCTTTGTTTAGTGGGAAGGATGATTTAAAGCCTTTACGTGGCCCCAAACTTTTTGAAAATTAAACGCAGTAAACTTTGTAATAAAAAGGGAGCTCAGAGATATTTAGCCACAGACTTTCCTTTTACTATTGAGTAAACCGGGATCCATAGAGGTGGAGTAACTTGACCAAGCTGAAAAGCTGACTTCCATTTCAGGGCTAATTATATTCCACCAAGCTGATGAAAACACACATCTTTCAGAATCTTAAGTCAGTTAAAATCCTCCATATCCAATGACCTCTTTACAAGGTTGGATTTTACATGTTGACCACGTGGTAATGGGAAAATGAAAATATATTCAGAGAGGAGTGTTAGGAAGTAAAGATAAAAGACTCATCTAGGATTCATAGCACTGATAAACTGGCTTCTTTAGAAAAGCAGACTCATCTACAGGAAGCAGTTCTTTCAAATTAGTCCCTAAACCAGGATCCAGCACAGGCCTAACTCATCTGCATAAGCAGTGAGAAGACAGGTCTTCCCCTGACTCCTGAAATGCCACAGAACAGAGTGGACAGAGCCGTTGAGAGAATGACTGGTCCTACTGGTGATAGGCCCTTGTTTATTTATCCTGAGTCTTCCTATTTTTGCACTTCAGGCTATGCAAACAGGAAATCTATCCTTTGCACAGAATAAATGTTCATTTGTTTTTCCAGTGCCATGTCAATGAAACACTTTCTTGATCAATGCCAAGGGAAAAGACTGAACTTACAGATTCTGAACAGAGCTTCACAGTGTCATAGATGAAAGTTTTGAAAGAAAAGGCAAATCTAAAAGTACATGCATGTTCCAAGCAAGTTTTTCAAAACTCTGGCAAAAAGACCCAAGACAATGCACCAATTATGTGACTGATGTGGACTAAATGTTTTAAACAAACCCACTGGAACCAAATGAATCAGCGCTCTTATTGCATTTTCTAAATATAAAAATGTGGAGGCATATACTTTGGGAACACATATCATTTGAAGAGAGAAGTTCTGAATTTTGTTTTTCTGTGAATGTAAAGCAATACACAGCATAAATATCATGCTTATATTTTTATAATTTGAAAACTGTTTTAAAATTATATGTAGCAATTATTCCCCATATAAATATAGGGGTAGAGTTGACTTCCTTTTAAAAATTCAAGTATTTTTAAAAATGGCATCTCTCTTCTTCTATTTATAAAACAATACATGTAAATTGTGGCATATCAGGAAAACAAAAAATATGAAGAAACCAAAAATGACTATAACCCTCAAGCCAGTGGTGTCCTCTATGTGTTCTCTTTCAGCCTTTCACCTACTGTGCATCTTAGCACAACCACAAGGATGTTACATGTGTGGCACACAATTTTAAACAATTCATTTCACTATGATATTATAATGTGTGTTTCTCCAAGTCATCACAAGTATTTTAAAACACAATTTCTTTTTTAATTTAGAAGATAGAGAAAGAGAGAAGGTGGGAGGCCTAGAGCAGTCTCCATAGTTGTACATCATTACTTGTGACATACCGGTAGTTTCATTCCACACAGGTGGATGCGGAGCCATGAGGGGTGGGACCTAAACCAGGGGCCTCCCACATGGGAGGCGAGAACTTTTGCCTGAACCATTCTGGCAGCCACCAACCATGCCACAGTTCAGCATATGGGGCTGCACAGGCTGGGGTTGGCAATAGAACTCCAGACCTCGAGATTGCGAGGGAAGAACCCAGCCACTGAGCTTTCCCGACATCCCCAAAACATGATTTCTAAATTTGGTAAATATCTCAGCCTTTTTTCCTTTGGCTGGACATTGTCCTTTTCAGGGTTACTTTTGAAAAAATACTTCTTCATTAAATTATAGGAATTTTAACTAGGCAAGAACAGAAAAACACTGAGCATAGAAGAAAGAGGATAAACATTTGTGTTTGCCTCTGACACTCTGGGAAATGCAGGGCTCTATTTATTCCTGCCTACTGAAAACAGAAAGTATAAGTCAAGCTTTTCAGATACCAAATATTTAATATCTTGGCATGATTCCTTAGGAAGCCCGGTATATTCTGGTTGCCTCTTGATGATTAGAATGTTATTTGTAGTGGAAAGGGAAGACAGTTTGAAGATCTTTCACACTAAGGTGATGGGTTAGTCACTTTTCTTGAATGACCTGGTCAGGCTTGAAAGACAGAGATCACAGATGGCACCTATATGATAGACATTTGGGTACACTATGTGAAGGTTCTTAAGTTCCTCCACTGGTGTGGTCCCTAACTCAGACTAAAAAGGTTACTGTCAGTTGCTATTTGCTTTGGTAAATTGGTGTCAAATTTGGTTAGAAGAGAGTAAGCAATTGGACGGAGTAGGAGGCTAGTTCTGAAGGCATCTATTGGTTATTAGTGGTTCTTGGAAGAATTAGAAATTTCACTAAATTGCAAGACACACATGATGGTTGGAATTATACACCAAGCAGAGTCATGTAAAGAAATTGAAGATGAGTAACCAAAGACCAAAACCAGAATTTATTACTAATGGAAGATGTTATTCATCATTGAGTTGGTCTACCAGAGGGTGCTATAGTCAATGAGAGGCAGCTATACAGCTCTAAGAGCTGCCAGGGATCCTTAGAAATACTTGCAATGGGATGGTGTAGAAAGTGAACAGTTGTCATTTTCTTCTTCCTATATGTCATAGATATATTCATCATATTTGACTCCCTGTCTTCCCTCCTCATCCTGACCACTACTGATAAAATTTACAGTGCAAAAACCAGTCCTTTGACTGGCCAAGGCTTTATCACTTGGAATGTATGGATCAAAAAGAGGAGTTGGGCCCCCCAAATTTCTGTCCCAGGGAATTAAGGGACACAAAAACTGATTGATTTGGTGATGGTTGCTGGGCCTGAGAAGTAATGATGAAACCTTGGGATTTTCAGTTTTAGTACAAGATGAAAAAAAAAAAGGAGCTGATCAGGGGACAGAGAGAGTAGATGGAAATGATGCAGTAAGAAGCAGAGATGACAGACTATATCCACCTTGAGATGACATCAGCTTTGGTTCTCATTCCTTTGAGGCTTGGCTGTGTTTCCCACTCTGTCCTTGGTTTCATGAGATTCTGCTATATCCTTTGAGGAAACTTTCTAACTACTTGAACACATTACACTGGTTTTCTGCTACTTTCCACAAAACATTATTGACTAGAGAGGCATAACAATTATTTTTAAAAAAAATTTTATTTTTCTATTTAATAATTCAAGAATATTTATTGAGGCAACTGTATGCAGGAACTGGGCTAACTTCTGGGGATATGATGAAGAGAAAAACATGCTTACTCTCATGAAGAGTGTCTCTTCCTAAGAGAGACATAACAAACAAGCACACAAATGAAAGACTGGATAAGCAGAAAGAGAGGTATCTGCTATGAACGATGATAGATTGTGGAAATAATGAGGCATTTTAAATTGGGTAAAATTGGAATCAGTCTACTGTGCTCTCTGTGAAAAAATTTTTCTCAAGTTTCTGGGAAGAAATAACATGCCAAGAGAAGTGTGATATTTCCCCACAGGTAAACCAGACCCTTTGTGCCTCACACATCTTTGACATGAATTATGTATGTTATGGTGGGCAGTCATTCTCACCCATGAAATCAAGAGCTAGGTCTTGGTCTCAGCTTCACAACAGTGTTTTCCAAAAATAGCAGTCCTGCAGGAAATTAGTTGGCCTCTTGCCATTTACATTGACTTCACAGAATTTTTTTTTCTTTTTTTAAAGATTTATTTTTATTGGTTTTTGACAGAGAGACAGATAGAGAGAGACAGAGGGAAGGGGGAGGGTCCAGAGCAGTCTCCATAGTTGACAGCATTAGTTTTCCATATAGTTTCACTCCACAGGTGGGCACGGGGCTGCGCAGGGCAGGAACTGGGCCTGGGGCTCTCACATAGTCCCTGGCAAGAACTGAACTGGAGGCACATCCCAGTTCAGCATGTGGGTTCACATGGGCTGGAGCCGGGATTTGATCCCTGGTCTCCAGGGCTGCAAAGCGAGCGCTTAACCCGCTGAGCCATCCCAGCTTCCCCTAATTCACAGAATTTAGACACAGTGTCCTCTCTTTTTTAGGCACATATCTCCTTTTACTCCCCTCTCCTTTATGGCTGAAAGGAAGAAAAGTGTTTTTTCTCTACTCCTTTTTTTAATCAGCAAGCACTATTTGAGCATTAGTCTATTCAGAACATAGCATTGGACCAGGTACAAATATATAGGAAAAATTAAAGAATTCTTTGGTGAGGGTGATTTTATAAATGTGTGTGTGTGTGTATCTCGTTTATAAAAACCCTTCAAACTGAAAGTGCAATAAAACAGACTTAACAGAATGTACAGTGCATCTCTGAGCACTGAAATGCAGATGAGCAGCTTGATCAGTTAGATGGATTACAAAATGTACTAGCTGCCACACACATATTCTGCTATAATAACCAAGTTCCAAAAAAAAAGAAAAAGAATGGGAACAAAATACCAATTGCTCATAAGACTTGAATTTAATCAGAACCACTGCTTTTATTCTTGATTTATTGCCTACACTGTTTTCATTTTGCTCTGGAAATGTGGGCATTGTTCATTTATGTGACAGATTTAGAACAGGCAAATAGAAACATCATGGAGGAAAACAAAAAGGAGCTTGCACAGGAGGCTGGCATTTTTGAAATAAAATGTTCATCACAGAAGATTCAATACATCTTTTCAGCCCTATACCTGCATGACTAATTTAAATGTGTAAAAGTTAGAGGATATTTATTCTTGCTTTACTTTCCCCTTTCCTTTCAGAAATGTAAGCAAGGCAAGAAGTTGATGAGCCTTTTCTGCTGCTTCAACCCAGTGTCCTGGTTGGGCCAGAGGTTAAGGGCATTCGTGAAATATCCCAGAACTATATAGCCCACTCACTCATTCAACATTTCTTGTCCTTCTGCTGTAAGTGGGGCACTCTATTAGATATCACACAGAATACAAAATGTGTAAGACTGTGGCCAAGACATGGAAACAACTAAAGTGTTCTTTGTTAGACGAATGAATGGAAAAGATGTGGTACATATGCACAATGGAATATTACTCAGCCATAAAAAAGATGGAATACTGCCATTTGCGACCACATGGTTGGATCTTGAGAACATCATGGTAAGTGAAATAAGTCAGGCAGAAAGAGTAGGGAACAAATATGACTTCAGTTATATGTGAAATATAAAACTAAAAGCAACAAATGAACAAGACAAACAAGCAGACAAAAACTCATAGACACAGACAGTAATGTAGTGGTTACCAGAGGGAAAGAGGAGGTTGAAGAGGATAAAGGGGCTAAATATGTATTGGAAGAAGATTTGATTTTTGGTGGTAAACACACGATGCAATATATAAATGATGTATTATAGAATTATACCCTTGAAACCTATATAATTTTATGAACTGATGTCACCCCAATAAATTTAAAAAATTAAAAGAAAACAAAATTAAAATTATTTAAAATGACCATCCTCTTATATACTATTCAAAACAAAAATGTTAATAATAATATACATTAAATAATAATCATGGGGAAGCCGGGATGGCTCAGTGCGTTAAGTGCTTGCTTTGCAGCCCCGGGGACCGAGGATCGAATCCCGGCCCCGGCCCATGCGGACCCATGTGCTGAACTGGGGAGCTCCCCCAGTTCAGTTCTCTCTCTGTCTCTGTATCTCTCTCTCTCTCTCTCTCTCTCTCTGTCAAAACCAATTAAAAATATATATATATTAAAAAATAATAATCATTTAAACTCATGCATTAATTAAACAGTAATGAGCAAAAAACCCTATAATTACGGCAGAGGAGAAACAGGGATATCAATAGCTCTATTTCACAGAGTAATTTTAAAACCTCTCAGGGCTTGCCACTACCCACAGTATAAAGAACAAAGTCCTTCCCATGACCTGGTCTCCATCTGCCTGTATAGCCCCATCATGCACCACAGTCCTCTTTGCTTCAGCCATGGTTCTCTGTACTTATCTCTTCTCTCTGGCTGAAAAATTCCATATTCTATTAACATCTATGCATCCTTTAGTCAAAGCTTATCTGTTCTTTTACGGGAGAGTCTGTCTTATTTCCCCCTATAAGCTCTCTTAGCATAACATGCCTCTTCTTCATGGTGCTTACTGCTATTGTAATTTTGCATCAATTTGGAGTGTTTGTTTGATTAATGTCGGTCTCTCTAAACAGAATGTGTGCATTATATGAGGGCAAGGACTATCTCTCTTTTGCCCATTATTATACATAGCACATAGTATATTCAGCATGGTCCATGGGTTCTTTAAAAATTGGTTGAATAGATGAATGGATGGATGGATGAATGGATGGGTGGATGAATGGATGGGTGGGTGGGTGGATGGGTGGATGGATGGGTGGATGGATGGATGGATGGATAGATAGATGGATGGATGAATAATTGGATGAAGAATCAAGAAAGTACAAGTGAAAAGCCTGTGTAATTTAGAGGAAGAAGGAAGGAAAGTAACATTATTCACCACCTGCTGTATGTCTTATGGTTAACAGTAGGGAGACCATAAAATGTTTCAGGGAAGAAGTGGCATTTGAGTTGGATCTTGAAGAGTGTTTGGACTTGGACATGTATGGATCAACAGGTGAAAGTACAGATGGAGCAGATATGGCAGTAAGAAATCCCTGAGGTATAGTGAACAATGAACAGTAATTTTAGGTTAGTATATATTTGCAACTCCCAACATAGGTGGTTTTCTACTAAAACTAAGGGAGTTTTTATATGGAGGAGAACCCTCCTGAATAAAAATAGGTGTTTGTTGAATTTACTGGCACTTGCTTATGTTTGAGATACACATACATACAAACATATATATATATACACACACACACACATATGCCTATATATAAGAAAACATACAAATATACATATATATTTATGTATTTTTCTTGTTAGGTCATTTGGCGGTTTATGCAGTTTATTTGTTACCCACATTGATATTTCCCTATTTGATTTGTGTGGTTTGAGTACCATGGCATGATATAGAGTCTAGTTAAAAAAGCTATTTTTTTATATTTTGATATTCCATATTTCTAAACTAAAGTCTAGATGAATATGTTACAGATATGAACTATGGACAATCCCATCTTTCTGAGACTCAACTTTTTCATCTGTAAAATTGAGTGAACAATATCGCTTTTACAAGGTTTGTAAGAATACAAAAGCACTTTGGCAATGATATATATATAGCTGCCTTATACCCTCACACATATGCTTTAATATATAATAAAAGATCATATCCTAGAAGGAGAATTTGCACACTTAAATGAGATGCATAAGACATATATTTTTCTTTAGGATCTTTTGTATAATATTATCCCAAATTTTTCAATGAACCTGTATTGCTTTCATTAAAAAAAAAAAAAAAGTTGTAATTAAAAAGAAATCCCTTCGTTAGGGCTAAAGCATTACAAGTTGCTATACAACTCAACTGTGCACGTTTTGTTCTTGCACATATTCTTTAGTTGTTTGATTTGTATATTATTGAACTCCTCCAACCTGATCAAATCTGGCTTGTAAACTCCTTAGGACAAAGATCCTCTGCTCTTACTTATGTCTCCCAGAATAGCTAGCCTAACATTGTGCCAATAGCAGGTGCACAATGAATGTTCACTGAATTGAATAGGTATTATATAAAAATCTCTTTGCAAATCCACTTGGGAGAAGCAGCTGCAGGGCCAGCCAGCAGTTTTCATTTGGGCATCTTGGCCATCATGCCTGTGCAGGGCAGGTGGGTAACCCTGGGCTTCCCTGGCAGGAGCCCAGCACCCCTGGCTCCCGTCTTCATCTTCTGACAGCTCAGCTGCTCAGCGTAGTTGTTGGAAAAGTGCAGCTGAATGCTTAGGAAACGTAGTGGTTTCTTAAAGAACTTTCCAGGTCTGATTTGACCTAGATTACTCTGTTATTTATCTGTGAACAGTGGGGCCATCTATCACTTATTTCTTAATACCTAATTGTATCAGTTTCTTATTGCTGCTATAACAAGTTACTACAACCTTCATGTCTTAAAACAACACAAATTTATTATCTTACAGTTCTGCAGGTCAAAATGGTCAAAATGAATTGTCCCTTCTGCAGGATTTAGGGAGTCATCCATTTTCTTACCTTTTCCAGCTTCCAGAGGCTGCTAGCATTTCTTGGCTCACAGCCTTGCCCGTCTCACTCATAATCTCTGCTTCTGTTGTCACATCTCTACCTCTGCATCTCCTGCCCTCTTTTTCACTTATAAGGACCTTACAATTACTTTGCCCCACCCCACACCCCGGACCAATAATTTAGGATAATCTCATGATACATTTCTTCATTCATATAGGCCAAATCCCCTTTGCCATATGAAGTAACATATTCACAGTCTCTGTGACTGGAACGCAGACAACTTTTTGGGAAGGGAGGATGTGGTTTATTGTGCCTTGTGAAATAACTACTCATTGTCACCACTCCATGAGTTCACACTGATTCAGAGAAATAAGCAAACCCTGGGAAAAGATTCCATGTTTGCTCATGGACATTAAGACAAAGCATTTGTCTTTCATGTTCTCATTTTCTACCTTTGCTCAGAAACACACAGACCTGTAGCTTGGTTTATACATCTGCTGTGGCCTGAAGAAAAAGACTGTCAGGACATCATTCTCTATATAACTGGTGAATTATGCCTGATCATTCACTCACCTCCTTCTGCTTTTTGCCTCTGAGAGCCACATTGCTGACATTGTTGTTCTCCCGGAGGGAGTCCACAGTGTCTCCGTACAGAAGCTTAATGGCCCTGACCAGCCGGGCACAGGAACGGCTGTGGTGCAGGTAGCAGTGTGGGTGGCAGTAGTCAACATGGGTGCAGATGAAGCTTTGCTGGTTGCATAGCAAGATCATGACCTGGAAAATAGACATCCCTGAGACTCAACCAGGCAACCAGAGTGCTGACAAATCATGAAAATATATGTGAGGTAGAAGATGGAAAGTTAGAATGTCAGCTTTCCTTGATGGGTCTTGAAACCACAGCGATTCAGTAATTCCCACAAGAGAACAAAGAGTTACAAGCCTTTATGTACTTGACTTCCTTTGCTCCTTCCATGTACACTTGATAGAAAGGTTATTTTGGAACAATAGAAGGTTAAGTGATCTTCAAAAATTTTAAATAATTATTGTGGAATATCTGATTTCCAAATATTTCCAAATGAACATTCTGAACTTAAAATATATTATTATTATTATTATTATTATTAGCTCTTATGTTGTGGAAGGAGTCAGACAGAAGAGCATAAACTAATAAGAAGTTCTATCCCAAGGGATCTGACTGACCTTTAACAATTGCGGGATGCCCACTTACATGAAACTTAAAGACATTTGGGCATCTTCCACCCTAACCTACATAATCGTCAACTGGCCCTTGAGCTCCATTGTAGACTTTCATTCCTCTCTCTACAAACTAATATTTTTCTCTGGCCTCTGGGCCACTTTGGCTCTTCACTTTAGGCTTGATTTGGCTCAAGTGGATTCCAGAAGAGAACCTGGTTGATTTAAGAATATGGTTATTTTAAGATAAGGAATGAAGGCCCTTGAGTGTGTAACTTCTTAAGTTGTCTTCCTAAAAAGGCAATAGCATTCCTAGAGCCACTAGGTTAGTCAAATAGAGTGATCTGAATGTTTCCATCCTGCATGAAACTACTTCCTGCCCAACACCTAACATGTATGTCACACTGGATGAAGAACATGAAGTGAGTCTACATGGACAAGGTCAATGTAAACTGTCAGGAAGGGCTGCCACACAGTTCCTTATGACTGAGAGGTCTTGCTTACCCTGAGACAGAGAAAAGCAGTGATAACAATCAACTCCATACCCCTGTCAAACTCAGCTAACAATGCCTCATACTTTTCAAAGTTAAAAAAAAAAAATGTGTTACCTGGGTCTCTCTCAAGATTCACTGAATATCTGATATTCTTGTTTATATTGGTATGAGGCAAGACGCATGTAAGAACTATAAGGTTTACCTTGCTATTCTCAAGTCTGGCTGTTCAAGAAAAACACCAAGAAAGCTTAACAACAACAACAAAACATAAACAAACATAAAAATGAACATTACTAACTTTAGTTCAAGAGGTTCTAATTTAGTAGAACTAGGATAGAGGTGAAAGTGACCTAGAAATGCATAATTTTAAAAGTCTGCCCAAGGATGTCAAGTCTGTCCAAGGATATCCTTTTGGTGACTATTGTCTCCTCTAGAAATCTGCTGAATGAATAGCTAAGAGGCCAAGCAGAAACTAGCTGATAAGCAGAGTGGAGATTTTGGCAGTTTCATTGTTATGGGAAAACAAAATGGAGTTCTTGGTCATGTCTAAGGACCTCACTGGGGACCACAAAAGGCTTCATATTAGCAAGCCTGGGTATGAGGGTAAAGGAACTAGAACTAGTACAAGTCAAGTCAACTTAGATTGGGCTGAGGTGATCTTTGCTGTCTGTGAGAGGGTAGGGCGAATCGTCTCTGGAGAAAGATGACCTCATCTGGAGCCTCAATAACTATAAATTTTTAAAAATTAATGAAATTGGTTTTAAAGCAGTTTTAGGTTCATAGCAAAATTAAACAGAAGATACAGCAAATTCTCATATGCCCCCTGTTCCCAAACACGCATAGCCTCTATTATCAACATCCCCACCAGAGTGGTACAGCTGTTTCAATTGATGAACCTACACTGACACATCATTATCAACTAAAATCCATGCTTTGCATTAGATTTCACTTGTGGTGTTATACATTCTATAGTTTTTTTTTGTTTGTTTTTTTTTAAAGATTTATTTTAATGTTTTTGGCAGAGCAAGAGAGAGACAGAGGCAGAGAGAGACAGAGGCAGAGAGAGACAGAAGCAGAGAGAGACAGAGAGAAGGGGGAGGGCCCAGGGTAGTCTCCATAGTTGTACATCATCAGTTTTCAACATGGTTTTGTTCCACACAAGTGGGAGGGGGCCACACAGGGTCGAAACTGAACTGAGGGCTTACTGCATGGAAGGCATGCCCCATTGAGCCAGGGGTCAAACTGGAGCAGGGGATAAGAACTGAACTGGGGGCACACCCCAATTCAGCACCAGTTCAGCATATGGGTCTGCGTGGGCCGGGTATGGTACCAGGATTCGTTTCTTGGTTCCCAGGGCTGCAAAGTGAGCACTTAACCCTCTGAGCCATCCCAGCTTCTCCCATTCTATAGGTTTTAACAGATGTATAATGACATGTATTCATCAATGTGCTTCTATAATTTTTCATCCACCATGTTTAGTAGTGGATGAAAATAAAACGGCTAAGCATATAAAAGAGCAGGATCAAGAAAAGACAATTGATTCATATATTGGCATTATTAGTCATAGATTTTCAAATATCTATAATCAATTATGATCAAAATGGGAGTTAAAAAATAATTTAGGGGAAGCCAGGATGGTTCAGTGGGTTGAGCGCTCACTTTGCAGCGCCGGGGACCAAGGATCGAATCCCGGCCCCGGCCGGTGCGGAACCATGTGCTGAACTGGGAGCTCCCCCAGTTCAGTTCTCTATTTGTCTCTGTATCTCTCTCTCTCTCTCTCTCTCTCTCTCTCTCTCTCAAAAATAAAATATATATATATATTAAAAATAATAATAATAATAATTTAACTGAATGATGGTAAACA
This sequence comes from Craseonycteris thonglongyai, assembly GCA_004027555.1. Taxonomy (NCBI): domain Eukaryota; kingdom Metazoa; phylum Chordata; class Mammalia; order Chiroptera; family Craseonycteridae; genus Craseonycteris; species Craseonycteris thonglongyai. The sequence continues at coordinate 13,668 of PVKE010013921.1, read as the reverse complement.
TGATATATCAACTCTTGTATGAGGCAGCTAAGGCTGTTTATAGAGAACATTTATAGCTTTAAATGAATATGTTAGCACAGTGGCTGAAAATCTAACATCTAAGTATCTATGAGGGCTGTCTGGGAAAAATCCAGCCATTGTTAATGTAAGTTACATGGCTGGATACTTTCTGGACAGTCCAAGTTAAGGGAAAAAAAGAAATTAAACTCAAAGAAAGTAGAAGGAGCTAATAAAGGTGATAGCAGAAATTAATGAAACAAATATCAAACATTCCAAACCAATAAAACCAAAGGCTGGCTCTTTGCCTAATATAATTGACAAACATTTACTAAGACTGATAAAAAAATGAGAAAAAAAACTTAACTGACCAGTATCAGAAGTGATAAAGGCACATCAATGCAGATCCTACAGAATTTAAAATGATCTTAGAGGATCTTAACTGGAAATTAAGAGATTATTATAAATACTGTTTTGCTAATAAATGTGAATATTTGGATTAAATTAACAAATTTCTGGGGGCAAATTCAATTCACCAAACTTGTCCCAGAAGAAATAGAAAATCTAAACGGTCTTAATTACATTACATATACTGCACTTGTAATTATAAACCTTCCTACAAAGAAAATTTTAGGTCTAGAAGGTTTCATCAGTGATGTCTTCTAAATATTCAAAGACTATTTCATTGTTAAGTGTTTAAACACACTTTCAGAGTGTTTGAGGAGAATTTAAGAGGTCTTAAATAATGGGATGGAAATAAATTCATAGAGAGAAAGATCATTTTATACATCAAAAGACAAACTTAATAAAGATTTCAATTCCTCAATTTTAAAGGATCTTTACAGTCAAAGCTGCTTTGGAAGCTTTTTAATGAAAAACGACAATGTGATTCTAAACAGAAATGAATCTAGCCAAGAATAAATCAGGCCATCCTGAAGAATAAAGATGGAGAAATTACTCCCACTTTATATAAGCAAAAGAAACAGAGTCTACAGTATAAGATGCTAATTATATGCATTTCAAAACCAGACAAAATTACTCTATGGTGTTAGAAGTCACAATTAGGTCTAATGTTGGGGGAGGGTAGTGACTGCTAGTTGGAATCCATGGATCTTTCCCAATGCCAAAAGAAATTGATCTCAGGGCCTTTTCTGAGATTCCTACTTACATGAAGCCATGACATGTTCCTGTGGTAATTTTCCTCGGTGCCAGCCGTACTCATTCCTTCCGGCTCAATGCTGGGCTCACTTGTACTCCAAGGACTCCCTTCTTCAAAAGAAAAATACCAAGAAAAGTTGTACTGTTAGGTCTCCCTGGAGACGACACTGGTATGGTAGCGTTCTCCATGCTTTTGAATCCTAGGGCAGACTACCACAGCCCAGTGGGTGTCAGGGCATAGCATCGATTTTAATGGAGGAATAGCAATAGGAGCTGTTCCCTTCACCACCAGCGGAACTGGCAATTACAAAGGCATTCAAGATCTCTGTTACAGTGGCTTCCATTTTGAGAGATGGAAGCAGAGAAAAGACAGAGTCAAGTTCTTGAATTGCCAAGATGAGCTAGTTATTGGTTGAGTGCCCAGATCCATTCCAGACTGCCCAGAGCTTGCAGGTATAGTTAAGTAGGGACACCAACCAACCAACCTGCAGTGGCCACACAGAGTGCTACTGCCTCAACTACTGCCCCTAATACCACCTGCCTTTGTTAGCAGAGCTATTTTAAAGACAGGCAGGTGCTTTGGGAAAATGAAGGGAATTTGGAACAGTTGTGTCTCCTTATGGGCAAAAAGAGTTTCCTCTCTGTGGGAGAGTATCAAGGAGACATCTCTCAGGAATCCACTACTTAGTATACTGCACAACAAAATGTCCTCAAATCTAAAAGCTTTTGGGGGGTCTTTTCTATGACAAAACCATGCTTCTATCCTGGCTCTTTTGATTCAACTGGTCAGACTAACTTGACCAATTCAAACAATTAATTGAAATAAAAAAATTCCCCAAACTAACTGATAATATTGCTAATTTCAGACCTGTAACAAAAGTAGTCACAGGGTTTTTTCTATTGTTTCCTTAAAAAATAAATTGAATCTTAAGTGATGCATAAATTAGCTATTTTCAAAGTTGAGGGTGGGTAAGTTTAGATATCTTTCCTATTTTAAATCCACTTTGATGAGATATGCTCAGCTTCTATTTCAGTAGACTTGATTGATAATTTATCCACATTTTCTGACTGACTTCTGAAACAAGTTACCTAGAAAGGAGAGCTTTCTATTTTGCTTCTCTTACAAAGACTAAATGGCAAAGAAAATGTGCTTCAAATTTTACTTAAGAGTTAAATTGTGGGCCTTATCTGCATGGCTGCTTGATCTTCTTGTCCATTAAGATGATAACCAGGGCCCGTGTGCTAACACATGTTGGGATTCAGAGTCTCTTCGGATCCTACAGTGACAATCTACAACTCTAATGCTCTGATTATATCTAGAACTCACTCTATCAGGTGTTAAACCTACTTTACAATTATCCCCTAATTTATCCTCAGAACATCCCTTCAGAGTAGTTAAGGAGTAAATAGAATTATTCCCATTGGGTAACTGGGAGAAACAATTTCCTGAAACACTAACTGATTTGCTGAAGGTCACTAATTGTCAGGTCTAAATGATCTTTCCTCTCTGATATTTCGGTTGCTTTTCCTGTGAAATAGAGACTTTAAAATATAACTCAGTTAGCTCTCCCCAAGGGAACACCTGTGTTTTGCTTTAAAGGCACTGATCAGAAAAATGGATACACAAACATCTGGATTTCAAAACAATGTCCTTATCGTTAAAGAGTTTCCTTTCCACCTGTATTCTCTGTATCCTCACTGTTAAAACTGTGGTGCTTGAGCCAGCAGCATCAGCTTCAGCAGCATCAGCTTCACCAGGAAGCTTGTTCAAAGCCTAGACGTTTCTCACTCAGGCTCTCACCCCTGACCTGCTGAATCAGAACCTGCATTTTTAACAAGACGACTCCCAGGTGCCCCCTGTGCACACTAACGATTGAGCAGCCCTGCTCTGGAAGGTAGTATGATTTTCAGACTAAGTGGATGCTAAACCTATGGTTCTGCCCTCCATCTTTTGATGCATGTCAATGGACTTTAGCTGCTTAGGATTTGGGCCCTGTCTTCCTACCCCCCACGTCCCTGCACACCCCACTCCTCTATGTTACCTAGGTCAGTGACAGTGTCCCTGCTCTGGGACAGCTGCAGCTCCTCAGCCTCAGACTCTGAGTCCTGCCGTGATAACTTGCTGCTCTTTAAGCTGCCGACCCGGCGAATGCTGGACAAGGAACCCCCCTTCTTCACCTGGAAACTGCGGGTTCCTTTAATCTGGAGCAGGCGGGAACCTCCTATCCTGATCTTCCTGCTGGGAACTGTATTAAAAGAATAAAATAGGGCTTTTTCCCCCTTAGTTGTCCCCAGCCAGTGTTAGATCCAAGCTCTCCCCAACTTGTCCCTGAACAGCCTCCTCTCTGTTGGCTGGGATGGGCAGTGTGTCTGGACAAGGGGCTTCTCCCAAGCCCCCTGTCAGGTGGCTTTGGTGAGGCAGGCAGGAGTCTGGGTCTACCAGGAAGGGCTGGTGCAGGTTCTATCCTGGACACATAGCTCATCAGTGCTGGGAACAACCTGCTGTCTTTCTGGCCCAGGGTTCACAAGCATGAGTGTGCCCTTGCAGCAGCGTTATGTTGGACTGTTAGTACATTTACATACCATTGCTTGATTCAATAGAACCACAGACCATTTGTTTATGTTTTTCTTTTGAAATGAGACTTGCAGAGTTATGTGAGTTATGCAAACCCTTTAATTGTGGAATACCTCATTAAGAAATAAAAACAAGAGGTGCTTCTCTGTCCAACGGTCAGCAGTGGGGTCCGCTCAGCTCCTCAGCAAAGGCACTAAAGGATCTGTTTTCACTGGGGTGCTTTGGGTGAACATGAGTGTGAAATGGTTCCGTTTTCAATGCACCTAGTGATTTCATAGCATCCTCCTCTCAGTCAAAAGTTTGGGTGAGATGTGAGTCCAAATGGCGCAACACCCTGAGCCAACCTTACAGTCTATATGTACCAAGAAGAACATGCATTATTCATCTTTAGTGTTCTGGAAGAAACAGTCATCAGTGAGGAAAAATAAAAGGATTTAAAAAAACACGTTTAAACTTGATACCTACTTTTTTTCTTAATCATAAAGCATCCTTATTTCCCATAGTCATATGCACACCTCTTTCCTTTTCTTTTGAAGATTTCGTGTTATCAAACATTGATTTTGTAAGAATGGGATAAACAATTTTTTCAGACCTTAAAGTCATTATCAAGAAAGGGTCTTTTTTGTAAGTTTTCCTTCTTAAGACACACACAAGATTTATAGTAACTAAGGCAAAGCTATTAATATTTTTTAAAGTTCCAATCAGGAAGATTGTATTTTAGTCTTGGATTTCTCACTCACAGGAGAGTTAGCTCTATAAATGTACAGCTCTATAAATGTTAAAGGTATAATTTTAATGCCAAATAAAGGAACCCAGAAGAATTTCTGTTGAATCATGTGAAAAGTTTAATCTCTAATTTACTCTTGTAATTGAGGAAGACTAAAATCATCACCACTCAGCTAGCAAAGACCTCATGGGAGCTCACTGAACACATATGGATAGAATTCACATCTGGATAAAAATTCTTGTAACACAGTTGAATAAATTCCATAAAGACTCTAGACCATAATACTCTATTTTAACTATAGCATAAAACTCATGCACTGTATTTTTCAATATTAATTTAGGCTTAATTGAGACTTTATAACCTACCTGTAATATATTTGAAATAGAACACAATTATCATTTTTAATTATTATTAATACAATTTCATGTTAAGATATAACAGACTGAGAAGTAGAGAAAAAGATTAGATAATTTTTTTTTTAACTTTTAGAGGCATGCTCTAGCATTGTTTGTCTGACTTCATGATACCATTCAGCCTATAAATGCAGCACAACAGCCCCAAATTAATGTGATGTGTAAGAAATTTAATTTTGAGAACCTGTTCTACCATCAAAGATAATCAGAGACAGCACTGAAAAACTAGTGTTCAGAATTATGGCATCAGTTATTTACAAAGGACACAGTAGTTAAAAGTCTGATTTGGTATGGTACATGAAAAGTATCAGTTGAGATTTTCAGCCTTCAATTTAAGCTTTATCTCCATGGCAATGAGAACTTGCATGAAAATGAAACAAATTCATCGAATTTAGACAAAATATCTTTTTTCCTTTTCTCCTACCCTACATTATATTAGCTGGCTCTACAACTCAAAATTTCATAAGATTTTGAAAGCCCCATCACCTAGTACCTGGACTAACGTAAGTACCTAACTGCCCCTCCTTATGCCCACTCCCAAAGCTCAACAGTGACACACATACACTACTTTTCTGGTCAAAGCAACTCTCAGACACACTTAAATAGAATTAAATTTCTAATCGTATCTACAGACTCTATTCGTTAGCCTTCTGCTTACCTTTCTGACCCCATCTCCTACCACTCTCCCCCACCTCATTCTGTTGCAACCATGCTGGCCTTCTGCCTTTCTTCAGTGCTCCAAGTTCATTCCTGCATTAGAGCCACATTTTTCACTGTTGTCTCTGGAAGACTCCTCCCTCAGCCTTTTGCATGACTAGCTCCTTCACATCATATAGGTCTCTGCTCAATGTCACATATGGGGTACTTCTCTGAATACATTCCCTCTCATTCTCAGTTACTACCAATTCTCTGACCTTATTTGTTTTTCTTCATACTATTTATCTTTATTTAAAAGTCTGGCATTTAATGTTATTCACTATTATGTTATTAACTATTAGCTAATATAAACTAAAATATATGTGGAAAAATTTTCCTGTTCATGGATGTATTCTGAGAACCTTAATAGTGCCCAACATACTGTAGGTGCTCAATAGATGATTATTGGATGATCAAACGTGTCTTGTATTTTAGAATACAGTCTTAGTTTGTAATTGGAATAATGTGAAATGATTTGACAGACCCTGCTTGGAGATTTCAGGCAGACATTTTTAGTTCTAAGGATTATTTCACATTAGTTTTCCTTGGTAGAATCTGAATTGTCCCCAGGTTACTTTAAGAACTGACATTTTTTAGCTTTTATAAAAACAGATTGTATGAAATTTTAAATAACATTTTTATAATCTAAGTTAGCAGGGTCCCCATGGTCTGCATTTTTACATTGGCTTTAGTAGAAGGCACCTGCTTATCAAAAGGATTAGAAATATTTAAGAATCTTTAGGAGGATCTGTCAACTGGTAAAGGATATTTTATGGATATATTCTCATTTTAGTCATAGTTTTCATTTTGTGCTCTTTGTTTATTACACAACTTTCATATACAAACATAGCCATTCTACAAGGAGAAAAAAATAATAAGTATTTGTGCCTCAGATCTTCATTAAGAGCAATTTGCATAAATTATAATCATGAAATTAAAGTGTTCTTAAAATTAATTTGAGATTTTATTTTATTTTTTTAATGGTGTAGAATTCACTCTGTTCAAGTTTATGTCAGTATTAGAAATTTTTATTTCAGCTACTTTAGCATAATTTTGAATGGGCATAAAAAGAAATTTCCCTTTGGATATGTTTAAAAGATGGAAATTTTTTGTCATATGCAATTATCCTTGCCTAATGTAGGAATATTTGAAAAAATATTGACTTGGTACTTCTTCATACACAGAAATTGTTAAGATTTGGCTAAAAACTACTTGTTTCACCCTAAGTTCAATACAATGTAATAATTATTTTCATTTTTAAAATTTTGTGACGACAATCTAATCTTAAACTATTAAAGAACTTTTCTGGGGATGTTGGGAAGGCTCGGCAGGTTGAGTACTTGCCTTGCAACTGCAAGGTCCAAGGTCCTGAGATCGAATCCTGGCCCCGGCCTGTGCAAACCCACATACTGAACTGCAGTCTGGCTCAGTGGTGTAGGCTCTGGCCTCCCATGTAGGAGGGCCTTGGTTAGATTCCCATCCCACATGGCCCCACATCCACCTGTGTGGAATGAAACTATATCACAACTAATGATGTACAACTATGGCAACTGCTCTGGGCCAGCCCCTCCTCCCCCCACCCCTTCTCTCAAACACTAAATCTTAAAAAAAAAAATTTTCTAGTGTATATCTATTCCTTCCAAGATTTGAAATATTTAAATTATTTTATGTCTTCTCTACCTAGGGCTATTCCTCTCAAGAATCATTCATTCCTTAAATTATCAAACATTCATGGAGTCATTGTCTATAGGGCACTAGAAAATATATAACATTATCTTTGACTCTTTTGGTAAATGAGATGATGTTCTTTTAATTGAAATTCATTAGGAAAGCATTGATGGGCAATGGAATTTAAGAAAAAGGAAAATCTTATAGAAAAGTTAACTGTTTAAAGGATCATTTAAAGAGCAACTTAAAACTTCACAATTTTTACTTTAGCACCTATTTTGAATTTTCTGCATGGGTTCTAATCTATAAGCTTATGGTATTATTGTGTACCTATTATATACCAAGTACTGAGATTATGCTTTACTTCCATTGTCTTATTTGAAGCTTTCAACATGGGGTGTGAGAACCTTCACCACCCTCCTGGTGGCCCCTAGTTATGCCACAGTCCAGCACATGGGCTTGCACAGGACCGGGCCAGGACTGGAATTCGACTCCCCAGACCTCACAGTTGCAAGGCAAGCTCTCATCCTGTTGAGCTATCCTGGCATCCCCTATGGTAGGTGTTATTAACCTAATTTTATGAAAAAGAAAACTGTGACTTGGAAGGTAAATAAGTTGGACAAGGTCACACAATTAGTCACTATATTTTACCATTTTAAGATGCACCTTTTTTTGTCTTCACATCTAAAATTGAGATTTGTCTTATAATTGATGATACCTTAAGTACACTACTGCCAGGTGACACATTGTTATTGCTTGTGTCTATGTGAACATCTAAAGCATCAGCAACAAACCTTACAGAATGAGTACCAGTGTCTTATAACTCCAGAAGCCAAATGGTAGTTCAATGGAAGAATGGTGAGGTGGCAAGTCAGATGTGTTTGTTGACATTCCTGAAGCAGGAATTGAAGGTAGGCTAGTTACTTAAAGAAACACACAACTGCATGTTTCCCTAAGTTACTAGCACCAATAGTTTTATTTCTTTTATAGATTAATTTAATAAATGATGTATTACTATTGTTCTGATGACACAGAGAACATTACATTATAGAAAAACACGGACATTGAAAATTCTGATTTGAAAAGTGATTAGAAATTTTGAACTTTGAATTGAAGATGGTTTAGAAAAACTTCAACTAGTTCATGTATATTTTCCCTTTCTCTGGCTACACAGGAATGACATATAGTGATAATAAAAATTTACATCTAATTAAGTCTGAAAGTCCTCTTTTCAATAAAAATGAAACAAATTAAGAGATAAGTATTGTGTAGGAGCTGTAATTGGAAGTATTCTTCCTATCTTATTAGTACATAAAATGATGTCTTATCTTACACCTGATGGCATCTTAGATTCACTGGGATGTGGAGAGTTGCTGAGATGGAATGAGAGCCCGAAACTCTCTGACCACAGAGTTCAATTGCTAACTAGCATGGTTTCCTACCTCACTGAATGTGTACAGTACTGTATGTCTTGGACTTCTTTGGGTGCACAATTCTGCAGTTTAGACCCCAGACCATATCCTATGAGAAACCCTGAAACATGAAATAACCCTTGCTTTTCCATACCTTTCTTCTCCTCAACACCTGCATCTGATTTGAGGGTGTGGCTACTACTGTGGAGGGAATCTTTTGAGTCTTCATTTTCATCCAGGACGCCGGCAAAGCTGATCTTCCTCTCATATCTGTGTCGGTCCAACTCAGGATCCAAACGAAGTCTGCAGCTCTCCAAGTCCTGAAATGTCAGAGAGGAGTCAGTGAATGCTGGCATCTCCCCAGCACTACAGTGGTCTTGTGGCCAACCTTCCTCTGAACTGCACAGAATTGCATTTCAACAGCTCCATTCTCCTTTATTGAATGCAAATTTTAGATTGTGGGCATAAAAATATTGCTTGAATTAAAACTCTTCCCTGACTCATAGCTTTTCCCTTTTCCTCGCATGCTTTACCTTCCAAATGCACAGACCTCATTCCAAATCCAAAACTAGCTTCTTCACCTCTTATTTCTTTGTCCACAGTTTCAACTGAAATTGGTGTTTATCTATTTATTACATAATCACACATTCACTGCACTGAGTATGAATGTGTTAATACTGGGGGAATAAATAAGAATGTTTTGTTTTGTTTTGTTTTTTCCTTAAGGAAGCCAGAATCCAAAGATAAAGACAGAGAAGGCAGACCAGTGACAAATTCCAAGGCTTAGAGACAGAGTAGCAGCTTAGAAATTGTACTTGGAGGCTGTGGTTGGCAGAAAGAAGACCCTTCAGAGATGTCCATGCTCTAGTCCCTGGAACCTGGTGAATATGTTATTTTATATTGCAATAGAGACTGCATGTGTGATTAGCTCTAGTCCCTGGAACCTGGTGAATACGTTATTTTATATTGCAATAGAGACTGTGCATGTGTGATTAGCTCTAGTCCCTGGAACCTGGTGAATATGTTATTTTATATTGCAATAGAGACTGTGCATGTGTGATTATGATTAGCTCTAGTCCCTGGAACCTGTTGAATATGTTATTTTACATTGCAATAGGGACTGTGCATGTGTAACTAAGGTTAAAGACCTTGATGTGGGAGATTACCTTGGATTAGTCAGGTCAGTCTACCTAATCACAACTCCTTAAAAGTAGAGTTTTTCCAGGCTGTGGTCAGAGGAAAATATATGAAAGAATGATGACAAAGATGCTAAATTACTGGCTTTGATGATGGCGGAAGAGGTCATTAACCAAAAACTGTGGATGGCCTCTAGATTTTGCAACAGTTCCCAAACTTTTTGGCACCAGGGACAGGTTTCATAAAAGACAATTTTTCCATGGACTGGGGTGGTAGAGATATTTTTGGGATATTCAAGCACATTACATTTATTGTGCACTTCATTTCTATTGTTACAATGTAATACATAATGAAATAATTACATAACTCACCATAATGCAGAAGCAGTAGGAGCCCTGAGCTTATTTTCCTACAACTAAGAAAGAGGCATGGATGGGAGTGGTAAGTAAAATAATGGGTGGGTCATGCATGGACTAAAATAAGTGTTGGATTCTGACTTAAAGCCTGTCACCAGATGCAAAACTGTATAATTGAAGTACTGTATATCAACTCACTTGCCACTATAAAACCTGCCACCAGATGCAGCTTAATTGTCACTTGCCACTCACTGATAAGGTTTTGATATGAATCTACAAGCTATTACAGTCTCTGTGCAGTCAAACCTCTCTCCTAATGTTAATCTGTATTTGCAGACACCCCACGTAATGCCTGCTGATCTGAGGTGGAGCTGAAGCAGTGAGGTAGCTCCACCTCAGGTCATCAGGCACTAGATTCTCAAAAGCAGCAGCAACCTAGATCCCTCGCAAGCACAGTTCACAGTAGAGCTCATGCTCCTATGAGAATCTAACGCTGATGCTGATCTGACAGGAGGTGGCACTCAGGTGGTAATATGAGACAAACAGACGAAGCTTCACTCAATGGCCTGATGCTCACGCCCTACTGTGCAGCTTGACTCCTAACAGGCCATGAGGGGTGAGGGATCCCTGTTCTAGAAGACGGAAAAGGGACAAGGAAACAGTTTTCCCTAGAGCCCCAGAAAGGAGTTCAGCCTCGCCAAATACCTTGATTTAGCGCAGTAAAACCTGTGTCCAACTTCTGATCTCCAGCACTGTGTTTGTGCTATTTTAAACAACTACAATTGTGGTAGTCTGTTACAGAAGAAATAGAAAATGAATACAAGGTGATGTTGGAGTTCAGTGTGAGGATTAAGTAAAGTTATCTCAGCAAATAAGTGGAGAAAGGAAGTTCAAGTTTAGAAAACCTCAGGTGTGAGGACCAAAGGCTCAAAACAGAAACATGCATTGGCAGAATTTCTCACTCATTTCTAGGAGGACCTCAGTATAAAGAGGCTCATTACTATCTGCTTATAAACCAGATGATCCCATACTCTAAAGTCAGCCTTGAAGAGTCTTAAGTATTTGGTAGGAGTTTGGACTGTGAGGCCCCAACCTGAAAATTTGATCTGTTCTGTGAATGGAGACATGTTCACGTTGAAGATCATATTTAATTATTAATTTATAAAATGCTTTTGGAGGATCTGATAAATAAAATATACATAAAATGCCAACTTTATTTTTATACAGCATTTTTTCTAATTATAACATAATATGCCCTCTGATTCAAACTGATATGGAAAACAAAAATATTTTTAAATACTCAGTTTGCACGAAGATAAAACTTTTATGCTTTTCATTGTTATTAATAAATAAATTTTAGAGTCTTCGTGTTGTGTTTTTCATCTTCCCTTTGTATTAGGAATAGAAGTTACACTTCGGTACTCAGAAAATTATATCATATCTAAAAAAGTAAAGAAACTATATGGAACTTATTTAACTGTCAAAAATATTCTAGGATGTAATTGCTTCTTTGAAATTAATTCCTTTTAGAAAAAAATTAACCTACTCTATTTTGGTAGACAAATTTAATTAGATAAATTTCTTAGTTGGGACAAAAAACAAACAAACATAGTTTTGATTCTCAAAAGTAGTTATCTCTTCTTCCAATTCCTTGTTTTATCTATGTGTCAAAAATTCCACCTATCTTTCAAAGTTACATTGAAATATGGCTTTCTGTTCCTTTCTTAGGGTCACTGTTATACTTTGCTTCAGGAAATAGTTTTATATGTAACTTCTTCTTGGTTATAGTAATAAACTCAATAAATATTCATCAGTTTAGTTTTGATATATGTGAATTGTGTTTTTGCTTCTGATTTTTTAACTTTAGGAACATTTGGATTTCAGCGGTATATTCTTTATAAAACCTGATGTGTTAAATCCCACTGGAACAGTTTCTAGCACAGCCTTGCACAAAAGCATTCAATATGTTGTTTTCCCTAATGAATGAATGTAGATGCACAGAAACCTCCTTACTGCCATTTTCTTTATTATGAACTCATTTGTGCACTAAATGAGAATTATTTGTTTAATTCCACGTTGTTTGGCCATTGGTTATTGGTTTCACTAATTCCACTGAAAAAACATTTGAACAGACCAGCAGTTTTACAAGTAAAATTCTTTAAAAAATATTTACTGTTCTCAAGTTAATATTTAGAGAATGTTTTATTATTATGCTCTTTTAGGTTATGAATCTTGTAAAAATGCTGCTTTTTGTTTTTTATGGCATTATTTATTTGTATGGTTTATGAAAACAGTGACTAAAAATGCTACCAGAAGTTGTTTCGTGGAAAAATAAAGCACATTAATTAAGTTGCATCTAAAGATCCATATGGGAAAAAATGAAGTTAGCAAAAATATATTTTTAGCACATTTGAATATTCTTTAATAACACTTTTTCCTTTTCTTGTATCTTCTTTTGCCACCAATGAAGTGAGTAGTCTCCTGGGATTCCTGGCATTATATCTAGAAATAGCTGTGGTTAAACAAATCAGCTTTTATTTTAATTATATTTAAGGTTTTTTTTGCTTTCTTTTCCCTCCTTTTGCATAGAACTGGACTTTTTCTTTTTTCTTTTATTTTTCCTTTCCCCTTTGGAGCAAGTTTTGCTTCATTTATTTATTTTTTTATTGTTATGTTTATTGGGGTGACATTGGTTGCTAGACTTTTTCAAATAAGTATTTCACAAGGAAATCTCTTCAGTTCTAGTGATGGCCTTATAGTAATTCTCTCAGAAAGACCTTTTTTTTTTTTATAGAAAGTTTATGTTCCCAATCCCCCATCCTCAAGCCTCAGAATATTTATAGAATATTTATAGATTTTAATGTGATTATTTTCCTATGTTATTCTTTTATTATTCTGTGTGTTAGGGTAGCTGTTTATTTTTACTGCTATTAAAAATGTTACTGAACTAATAAAACACTCCAAAGATCTATAAATACCTTTGTAGTAAGTACTTTGTTAAAACTTTAGAGTAAATTTATTTTGATGGCATTTATGCTTAGCCTATTAGATTTACTATTTTGTACAGCTTCGTAAAAAACAGTTTCAGCTTCTGTGTTGGTAAAACTGTTTTATGATACTCATTGTTCTTTCTATAGTAGGTTAGAATGTGACTTACGGTTTTTTTGTTTGTTTTGTTTTTACCATCAACTATAGTTAAATAGATTAGACATGAGGTAAAGTTTCTTTCCCATGCATTTTATAAATGTCACATCCCAACACAACACATAAGCCTACACTTGACAATGAAAATGCTAATATAACGAATAGAAGTTTTCTGAGACCTTGTTAAAGGCAATATAGCAGTGAAAACTTGCCTCTCACTGACTGAATGACTGCAGGTTCTATTTAGCTTAATTTCTTGGCCTTTCCTACTCATCTGCCACCTGGTTATACAGTAATTTTTAAAATGATAAATTTGTTACAATAATAAAGGTCATTAAACTATAGCCTTATATAGTTAAAAGGCAAACCAAAAATAACTGAGTTG
>PVKE010013920.1:0-35780 GCA_004027555.1 Craseonycteris thonglongyai | reverse complement strand
ATTCTAACAGGCGATGGATGCTGTATCAACAGACATGTATTTCTAGAGATGGGAAACACGGCAGGTCCTAGAGCGATGGTGATGGGATGCAGCATGGAGACCGCCCCTGCCAGCTCACCAGTGGGAGGAGCTGTCTGTGGCCTGCAGTGGGCATGAGGGTAACGGCCGTCCACACAGCCCCCGAGGACAGCCCGCTGCCGTGCTCAGCACTTCTAACACTCTTGCCATTGCATCTAGTCCTCGCTGCAGCCTCCCAGGCCCACAGTACCCTGGGTGTAGAGAAGTTGGGTCCCTCGCCCAGATCCAGTGGTCAGCGGGCAGCTAAGTCAGGATTCCACCTCATCTCTCTGAGCCCAGGCACGTGTGTAAACACTCACCAGGTTTAGAACACACAGCCTGTGGTGCGCCTGAGTCCACAGGACAGGGCTTGTGCAGGGTCTGTGAGGAAATCTACCTAACTGACCTCAGAAAGAGCAAACGCACCAAACACGTGACACCTGGCATGATGGTGACACCCTTCAGTTGTTAGAGTTTAATCCAGTTAGTTATCAAACCTGTTTCTCCTCTTCGGGTTGACCAGATGTACTGTTTTAAACAGGACAGAAAACAACGGTACTATCCTATTTAAAACTGCACATACGATCAGCCTAGTCTCAATGGGCTAAACTCAAGGTGTCAGTAGGCTGGCCATGCATACCATTTGAAATGGGACAGTATCATTGTATTCTGTCCTGTTTCAAATGGTATGTCTGGTCAGCCTACCTCTCATAATTTCAGTAACACTTCTCTCTTCCTTAGGTGTTTTGCTCCTACCATATCCTAGGTTCAGTTGTACTCAGGTTTGAAGTCTTCTTTTCCTATGACCAATGACACATGCCCCTCTGCTTTACTCTCTGGTCCTATCTCATACATTTGCATCACCCTCTGCTCTTTCTCCGCCTTATTGTATCCTTTCTAACAAGCAAATCTAATAAGCATTTTGCAATTCTCCTCATTTTTCAAGTTTACCATCTTGATGTTACAGTTTTCTTTTTCTAGTACTTTCCATTGTTCTCTAGTGCTCTGTGAAGCAAATTCCTGATAGTGAGATTGAAAGGTATTTAAAAATCTACTTGTGGGGTAGCCGGGATGGCTCAGTGGGTTGAGCGATCATTTTGCAGCACCGGGGACCGGGGATCGAATCCCGGCCCAGGCCCAGGCCCGTGCAGAACCATTTGCTGAACTGGGAGCTCCCCCAGTTCAGTTCTCTCTCTGTCTCTGTATCTCTCTCTCTCTCTCTCTGTCAAAAATAAAATAAATAAAAATATATTTTTTTTAAAAATCTACTCATCGTGGTCTCTGTTCACAAGTTGCTACTGGACACTGAGGGCAAGGTGACATTGTCCTCCTGTGTGATGGTCAAATCACCACTATCATCTCATTTTATTCCCAATTAATTTCAAAATTTTCATGAAATTGAGTACTTTGTTCTATACCATCAAGTCTATCATTCTCTTCCTCTCTCTCTGGGGGGGTGGGGGGGGGAGATATCCTGCTATAGGAAACCCACCCAGATGGCAAAGGAGCCTCCCAGACTGCTGCCCCTTCCTTGTGTGGGGTGTACCTGTGTGGGCACCAGGGCAGGCATTCGAGGCCACTCTGTCCCCATGTCTCAACCACACTCTCTCCCTCCTCTCAAAAAAAGTCATACATCTTCCTACCAACCTCCTGATCTACTTTCAAAATCATTTATCTGTCCGGAGTGTCTACCTCTATATAGCATGTTGTGCATGCACGGTTCTCATAGGAGTTTGTCAATGTTTGGGTCAGTTTGTATTTCTTGTGGGTGCAGTCCTACATATTCATGCTTGTGGGATACCCATGTACTGACACATGGACCTATGTGGGTCTAGTTTCAAATGGCCTGAAAGGAAGATGATAATCAAACAATTACACATATATACAACATACACAGATGATAGTTGAGGAATGTATGTGGGATTACTGGCAGGATTTTATTTCAAATACTGTAGGTAAAGAAGGGAGGTGACTTGCACTGTACTAACAATGAGCCAACTTATATATGGGTCACTCTCAATGAACTCCTTACAAATTACATTATATAAATATTTCTGTCTATGGTCTGATATGCATATGGCATTAGTTGATAACAGCAGTGTTGAGTCATGCTCTCTACATGTAATATATGAAAAGAATTGTATGGTTGAAAAACTGCTAAAGGGTTTTAGGGAAGCAGTTAACAAAACTTCCTGAAAATCTACTTTGAAATAACAGGTACAGTGTTGTGTTCAGTTTCAAACCTTGATTCGGTAATCTACATTTTTAACCTGCCTTATTCCTTTTACAATTAGAAGCCCCAACGTTTTATTTTACTGACATATATGGATTGTTCTTTTGTTTTCAGTCATATTCTGAAACATGTACAACTACAAAATTGTTCAAAATAGACCTTGGTTAAGTGACAAAGTTTGTTCTATAAGAAGTCTATAGCAACATTTGGGGAATCCGAAACCAAGCCAATAACGGATTTATTTATCCACTCTTTCCTTCCGTAGAAATGTATGTTCTCCTGATTGTGTCTAGTGATGGGCACCAAGTACTGCGTATTGGGGAAACAAAGAGAGCATTCCTGCGAATTCTGACTCACAGTTGACCATCCGAGTAAATGATCTCAATTAACTACAGAAGCCCAAGGAAGCACTTCCTGGAGTTGTCATGCATCCACAAGAACAGAAGCCGGGGAGGCCCATCGCCTTCACCAACTAGCCAGACAGGAGGCAGAGATGACGCCAAGAGATGAGGAAACGTGCACCGGCAGCGCCGCGGGAGAGGCTCGGGGCTGCGCCCCCCGCCCCGCCCTGGCCGGGAGCCCCTGGCCCCGCCCGCCCGCCGCCAAAGCCAGCCCCCTGAACCCTGGCTGCTGTCTTCGCCCAAGATTGAAAGTGGGCAAATTTAGTTCTTGAGACCAACGACTTGGGCTCCGATGCCGGGAGGAGGGCAGATCCTCGATCTGGGAGTTTAAGGAGCTGGGCTTGGACTTCGTAAGCTTTGCTTTGGGATCGCTTTGAAATTAAACTGGGCTTGAAGTAGCATCGTCGGGGCGCGGGGTGAGGCCCCTCGCCCTTTGCATTTCAAAAGCTCTCCACTGCGGCGAAGCTTTAGTTTGCTGTAAATTAAGTTTTTCCTTTGTCGCTGAGGCTCCCAGAAGCTGAAGGCGTGCGCGCTGTGACGAGCCTGCCCTACACGCTGCTCTAAAATGGAAAATAAAATGATGGAGGAACTGCAACTCCGTCCAAACGTACCTCCCACCCATGAGTCGCTTGTTAGGAACGAACGGACTGTTGGGCTAACTCTGCCTCCTGATGAAGCGTGTATGCGACCAGTTGCATATGTGATTAGCATGTGATCGATCGTGCGAGTAAAATACAATATATTGCCGTAGTGCAGCCGCATCCTGCCCGGGCCGGGCCCGCCGCGGGGTGGCAACGTCGCCTTCCCTTCCGGTCACGAAACCCGGGGCTGCGGCGCCGGAGGGGCTGGGTCGCCCTCCCGGCCGCGCGGCTCTTTGTGTGGGGGGCGCACCAGGGCTGGGGTCCGCGAGGGCGCGGGCCGCCCCGCCTCCGCCCCGCCCCCAGCCGGCCTCCCGGCGACGCCCCCTCGCAGAGCGGCTCCGGACTGCGGAGCGGAGCGGAGAGGCTGCGGCTCGCTCTGCACCGGGCGACGTCCCCGTGGGGCCGAGAGGGGGCGAGGAGGCGCGCGGAGCCGAGGGCGCGCTGGTCGGCAGCCGGAGCTCCAGGACTTGAGGTGGGAATGGGCGCGGGAGCCCGGGCACGCGGCTGTCTGTCCGTCCCGAGCGCCTCTCCCGATCGCAGCCGGCTGTCCCGGCCCGGAGCCCCGGGAAGCAGGGCGGGCCAGGGGGGCGCGCTCCCTCCTGGAGCGCCTTTGTTCGCTGCTGCCTGCGGGCGGGCGGCGGACTACCGAGACCCCGGGGCCGGACTGAGCCGCCCCCCAAGGGCGGCAGGGACAGGCTGGGGAGCGCGGAGACCCGGCTGGGGTTAAGCTCCCCGGGGCCGGGCAGGGTCCTCCTTCAGAGGGAGTTCCAGCGCCTCGGGCGCCGCGCTGCGATGCCGAAGCCGGCCGGAGCGCGGGAGACGGGAGGCGGGCGCCGCGCCCTGCGGGCCCCGGTTTCCGGCTGGGGTCCCTCCACCCCGCCGCCACCCCCAGGCAATAGGGGTGAGTTCGGGGAGAAGGGCGGCGTCGGGTGGACATTAGGAACCGCCACACCGGAGACGCTTTCGGCGCGTTACCGTCTGGGGACATGGAAACGAGGAAGTGCTGGCTGGGATAGGGGACCTCTCTGAGCGGGAAGGGCTCCGCCACTCTGACTCCGCCGAATTGTATGTGGCACCCTTAAGTGACTTAGTCGGTTGCTTATTCAAATACCATGTAGGTGAAAGGAGCAACTCTGTACCCGACTCTGACTGCACGCTCTGTACTTCTTCCCCAGGGTTGGTTTTCATGTTAAAGGGGCGCCTCTGTTGAAACCGCACAGTGGCTAGTGGTGGCGGCTTGTAGCTCATATTCAGGGTAATTCTCTGATGAATGTACATCCGTTAGAATTGGATTTGCTCCTTTGTGCCTTTATTTTGGGAAACTTTACCTGGTCCCTGTGGGGGAAGGGAGAGGGATGTGTGTGAGAAGCGGACACTGACCCAGAAAAGGATGGTTGAAGGTAGTTGTATCTAGTGGCGCTGACAAGAGCCCGTGCGGAACTTTCTGAAAAGGGGGATTGGTGATGAGCAGCCACGGTCCTAACTTTCTCAGGAGAAACTCAGGGTAGATTTTATGTCTTCTTGTGGGGGTAGTGCGTGTGGGGGAGGGGGAGAGGTGCTGCTTATTGGGTCAGCTCTTTTAGTTTAAAGCCAGATAAACTCAGTACCTGAAATATTTCTACTTTAAACTTAAATGACCCTTCTGTCTACTGCTCCTTCCCTCTCCTTCTCCCCTATCCCACAAGCACTCCCATGAATATTTACTGAGCACCCGCTGAGGATAAGGCTGACTCTGCCCTTCTGAGTCATTCAGGGGCTCACCCTGACACCTTCAGGTGGGGAGGAGTGTTATCAGAGGGAAAGTTCAAGGTGAAGAAGCCCAGAGAAGCTGATCCTGAGAAAGTGAAACATGAGGGGTGATTAGGAGGCATAAATGATATTATACGTAAATGCTTTGCCACCCCCCACAAAACCTCAAAACGTGGAGAAGAATTTTCAAAATACAGTGTAGGCTTATCAAGTAAAAACATCACATTATACTATTTCACCAAAATGGAGATCAAATTTCCCTTTAATAAAAGACTGATTCTAATTCTCAAATATAGAACAGCTTGAATAATAATAACTCATGGGTGTTAAATGGGTCATCTTTTTTAAATGGGTCATTTTGGCTAGAATCATTGCACTCGGTGACTTTCAAATTGTAAAAGTAGTGTTCTTTCTGAGGACCAAGTACACGAGAATGAATCTACATAACACGGTAGGGTGTGGTAGTGGTAGAAAGAAACTGGGAGAAATTCAGAAGGAAATGGTGTCTTCTAAATTAACAAAATGTAGCCTATCTTTTTGGAATTTTGTATATGCTCAATTAAATAGATCTAAGCTTTGCACCTTAGATCAAAAATGTCACATACATTTTGGGGAAGGATACTTCCATAGCTATTATTTTATTCTATTGTTAGAATTATCTTGTGAGAAGATGCATATATGTTCCAGAAATTGAGCACAGCAGATTACAAGAGCTCTGCTATTTGACATAGAATCTGTGCTAGCAAAGATTTAGCGAGAACAGTATGAATCTGGAATGTTTTCTTACAGTATACATATCTAGGGGATATAAGAATCTTCATGTTCAAAGATAAAAAAAAATGTTACTCAAGTGACACTAAAATTTTGAATAAGCAAAAGTGATTTTTTTTTTACATTTTAATGCTAGAATTTCAGAAGCTGACTTTGATCTGTATCTTATTTTTAAGATTTATCTGTCATACTGAAGGCTTTAACACTAGAAGCCAGTTTCCTACAGAAAGGAATGTTCCACCAACTTTCCCCCAAAAGTTCAAATTCAAAATACTATTGCACACTTAAGAGCCACCTAAGTCTTCATATTTTATCTTTTATTTCTTCCCTCTAACTCTTTGTACAACTTTCTGATAGTTTTCTAGACAAAATAAGTTAAAAGGTTGACTCAAGTTTCTTTCTTCATAATTTATAAGGCCTTAAAATCTTTGTCATCATTATTGAAATGCATTTATTTTTAAGTGTTTATGGAAACCTTTTGTTCTTTCCTGCCAAAGACAATGGAAGACTATGTTCAGTCAATTAGTCATGAAACTTCTATTCTCAGTCTCAACATATCTGGGATGTGTTACGTGGTCCTTAGCATTCACATCAGTATTTTTAAAAGCTCATGTCTCAAATATATGGTGATGGAAGGAAAACTGACTCTGGGTGGTGAACACACAATGCAACACACAGATGACGTATTATAGAATTGTATACTTGAAACCTGTACAATTTTACTAACCAATGTCATCCCAACAAATTTAATAATAAAATAAAAACAAATTTAATAATAAAATAAAAACAATTAGATATGATAAGGTCATATCTAATAAATATTATTTTGAGAAGAGGAATATTAAGAAAATACCTCATCACTTTGAAAGGAAAATAATCCTGGAAGAATATCAGCCATCTGCTATTTAAACCATTATAGTAAAGATGCATAAATCACTTCTAGAGAAAGGAAATTAGCGTATATTGAACACCTAATCTGGACCACACTTTGTCAATAAATTATCCCAAATAATCTTCAGAATACACTGTGTGATTTGTGGTTTAGAGCCAAGTTAAGCTCATGTAACCAATAAATAGAAGTTCCAGAATATAAATCTACTTTTTTTCGCATTCTAAAACTCTTGATTTTTCTACTCTTTTGCCTCCATTAGGTCGAGTCCAGCTTACACCGAAATTTACTTCCTCTGCTAAGGGATCTACACTGGAGATATCTGTGAAGACTTCCCAGCATCCCACTTATGGCCTACTACACTGTATGTGAGAAATTACTATTTGTTGAATTAATTAAATGTGGGCATTACCTATTTGCAGGGTTGTCCCGCATAATGCCTGGTACAGGGTAGGTGCTTAATAAGTAAGTGATTTACTATAATAAATGTTGATCAACTGAGACAGAAATGTGCTATATATACACCTCTTATGTTTTACACCATTATTTACTTTTTGTACCCTGTAAACCCCTCAGTCAAATGTTATTTCCAAATATGTCCAGAACAGGACATATGAACTTGCAATTGGACAAAATCCTTGCATGTACAGCTTATATAGCAGGCTTATACTGGGTTGTATTGTCAACTTATTTCTAAATCACTATTTTTCATATCATAATTTGACTTCAGCTCTGTATGACTCTTGTCCTTCCATTTCATCAAATACTTATTCATCAAATATTTGTTTAAAATAACCTCTCTGAATTCGATATTTTTCCTCTCCTTTTCATCCTTTCTTTTCACCTCTTTTTTTAAAACCTCCTTCTGCCACTTTGGATCTCCTCCCTTAAATCCCCACATCTTCTTTGTAGAGGAAAGACTTTATGCACCCAAAGGACCCACAAGGTCCCTTTTACCCATTGTCTAGTGCTATTGGAATCAAGAAAAGGAAGGAGGGAAAATTGAGATGGGGAGTTAAGAAAAGGGAATATTATACAAAGAAAATAAGAACGAGCGCTGACAAGATGCATCTGGGAGCAAAACATCAGTGACTCCAAACTTCAAACAGTGGCGCAAATTCTTTGCCTTTTTGGGTTGCTTCTCTGGGCCCTGCCCCACCCGCTCCCCTGGCCACCCCACTTTGATGGGAGCTCCAGGAAGAACGGTTGTGCCAATGCCAAGAAGGAAGAGTAGGTGAGGAGCTCAGGCAGGGGACCTGGAACTGACCAGCCACGTCTGAGCCACCACAGCTTCGGGAATTTATAGAGGTCACATCATAAACCCCATGGCTCGGTGCCTCAATTTCTTCTGCAAAATGAGGACATCACTTCTCCCTCATAGATTGTTGTGAGACTTAGAGAGTTACTGTGTATGTAAAGCATTCAGATTGTGCCTGCTATACAGTAAACACTCATGTTAGTAACTGTTGCTAGAGTGGGCAAAGGAGACGTTTGTTTCTTAAATAGGCAGGAACTGCCAATAATTGTATTTAAAAGATCAAATAGCACTGTTAACCCAAGCGACTGTGCCTCAAGAAGGAATACAAGGGTCTTGCTGAGAAAGCATGTGCTCGGCCTTTATGAAGCCTACTTTATATTCCAGTTTTTTTGTTCATTTACAATGCTATATAATCAACCTGTTACTAGACATTTTTAGTAACTTTTAATGTAACTCCTCTGAAATAAATAGAATAATACATTCTCTGTAGTCCTGTGCCACCGGTTTTCTTAGCACTTGTCTTTACTTAGGGCCTGTCTTTCTTTGTTTGTTCATTTGATAATTCCCTGTCCTTTTTATTCCCATACCAGCAAACAAATCTACACCTTTGTTTAACTTATAAAGAAACATAGTTTATATGGGTGAGGATCTTGTTACAGATTCATACAGATTGGGTAAGTTATATAACCCAATTTCATCCAATACTAATTCACCCAATATTTGCTTAAAACATCCCCTTTGAGTCCTATACCGGTACTTTTATTTCTCATTTTCTTCCCTCCTTGCCTCTTCTTTTTTTTCTTAAACCCCCCTTCTGCCACCTTGGGTCTCCTCCCTTCAATCCCCTAATCTTTGTGGAGGAAAGACTTTATGCACCCAGAGGACATAGATGCATGAGGTCTTTTCCTGTGTCCCACATCCATGCTTGCTACGTTGGAATTTAAAGTCTTTGGACTAACACTGCATGAAGAACTAACTCTTTAAATGTATTCCTTGTGGAAGGATAACAACTACAAATGGCTTCTAACCTTTGCCCGTGGCTTGAGCAAAATTTCATAGTGAGTCACAGCCATAAAATGCCTAAAGACAGCTGTTGGGTAGAATTTTTTTACCCCCCACAGGTCTTGAATTGAAAACACTCAATTTGTTTCAAGAATAAAATTGAGAGAATATCTATTTTTCAAGCTTAAAATGTGAGTTGTGAATTCAAATTTCAGATGGCTTCCTTCTTAAGCAAATGAAATAGGTAGTACTAAACAGTAACCAGCTGTGTTTCTCAGCACCAATTACTAAAGTTAATTTACTAAGAAAAATACATGAAAATCAAATTATAGCCTCTCCAGTAAATTCAGGGCTTTTTATTCCTGATTTCTTTTAACATGGCAGTTTGGCGCCTAAGAATTGGCCCTACCTATGTTTAAAAGGGAAGAGATATGATCAGATAAGCCAGGTAAAAAAAAATTCTTGGAATGTAGAACGAAATGCAAGATAAGGATGGGATAGAAAATGTTATCTTTCTTTCCTTTGTGTTATGCCTGGACATGAAACAAAAATTGTCTCACCTGGGACTTTAAGTCATAAAAGTATAAATGTAAAATGTATAAAGTATTGAGGCATTAAAAAACAACAACAACTGTCACTTACTAAAAGAGAGCATCATTTGATTACAGTCATACTGTTACCACTTTTACATTTTGTGCCTCCAATGAGTGCTTCGCTTGCCTCTCCCTATTCCTGGTCCTGTCAGAGAGGGTTGCTGAGCCTAGGAAATCCATGAGGAAGAGATACCTACCTGGGGATGAGAAGCTGACAATATGTGTAGTGGCTTCTCCTTTCTCTGTGAGGCAGGAGGTAAACTCATCAGCTAAGAGGACAGGCCTTGGGAGATGGGGGAAGATAGCATGGCTGGTGAAGAGACTGGGAGAGGGAGAAGATCAGGACAGATGAAGCATGGTCACATAGCATGCAGTGCCCCGCCACAGCGAGATGTTGTCATTCGTAGCCATGCTGCCTGCCTCTGGTGTACACTTCTCCACGGCCTGGCAGGTGTTATAGGAGCAGAGAAGACAGGAGTGACCCAAGGTCTGGGGTTGTTGGGATGGAAAGACAGGAACCAAGAAGAGGGCAAAGGTGCCCCGATGATTCCTCCTCTGAGACAGGGAGGTAGGTAGGAAGGAAGATCAGGAGCTTGCAGGGGAGGGAGAAGGGGATTAGGGGGAGGGGTGGGCAGAGGATTCTAGTTGAATATTTAGAGGTTGTTGAAGAGCGAGTGTGGTGGAGAGTGTGTGGACCAGAATTCAGAATTTCAGAGGAAACTGTAATTCTTAGTGAAGCCACATAATCCACTTTGTTGCTGATGTTGTCTTGGTGGGAAGAGGGGTGGTAGGGAGGGTAATGTGAACACAATGGTATATACATCATAAAATTAAGGCTTCCTTAAACTTCTGAGTAGTGTATGTCTACTACATAGGATAAAGAAATCTGGTTTCCCTAAGACTAGATGTAAATATATCACAATGGCCAGAAACAGGGATCCAGAAGCATGAATGGATATATGCGTGGGTTTGATTACTCAGCCCCCCAGGTCTCAGATTCATTTGCTTCTCCTGGAAGATGATGTCTTCCCCAACCTCCACCCAACTCCTGAACGGGGCAGGGTCCGTCTTCAGACCCCCTGTGCCCCCGGCACAGCTCTCACTGTGAGCTCCATGTCTGTTTTCCCACCCAAAGCTCGGGGCAGGGCCTTAGCCTGCCTGGCCTCCCAACTGTCTCCATCCATGCAGTTGTTACTCCATCTTAATTTATTGATTAAAGACCCTTTTAAAATAGTTCCTTTTTTCTTTCACTCCTCCCCCTTCCCCTTCCCTGAGTTTATTTTCCTCCAGGCCTCTCTGCTCATCTCTGCCCTAGAGAGCTCATCCAGATTCATAGCAGCCACCTTCTTTATGCTCACAGTGCCCACCGGATCTTCAGTCCCATCTCCCCCCTGTCTCGTCTACCTGTTGTATCTCCAGTCTCCAGTGCATCACACTTCACACAAGTCTAAAACCAACACATCCCTCCCACACACACATACACCTCTCTCACTCTCACTCTCACTCAGGAAACCAGTTTTTCCTCCTAGATCAGCAATTCTTGAAACTCTTAACTCTTTTATCTCAGGCCACTCATTATGTACTACTGAGTTTTTGTTTTTCTTGAGATGGTCTTCTTTATATCTTCCCTCCCTCCACACTTCTGCCACCCAGACTTGGTCCTCTTCACCTCATCCTGCTTCAACAGGAGGCTCTCACAGAACCTGTGCTCTGATCTCTAGCCACCCACATGCCATTGCCAGATTAATCGCCTTTGCATAAAGCTTAATACACATTGAAGACAAGGGAGTTATTAAAAACAAAAGCACAAACTTCTGCGACTTGACACTCACTTGCTCCTCTGTCTTATTTTCAAGGTTCTCCATAAGCAGGCCCCAGCCTCCCTGCTTCCAAATACATGCCTGTTTCCCAAATAGTGGCCATATTGTGATTTTTTTTTTTTTCCTTTCTTGCCTGAAACAAATTGTTTCTCTTCCTGCAGCCACCAGATCTTGTTCATTCTCACGTCCTCCTGATTCGTTGTCACTGTTCTCTATGCCTAGGGACACTTCTATGGTTGCTGGTGCTGGTATTGCCAAATTAGCACTGACACAGTCTGTATCTTACTATGACATGCTGTGATTGTCATTCATCGGAACAGCACTTCCATGTGGACACTGTGTGTCTTGTCTCAACTAGATTGTAGGTGATTTCAACTTGAAGACTATAAAATACTACTTCATGACTCCCACCATACTGGCACAAGTATGTCCACAGCAAATACTCACATACTTGGAGCAGTAATTGAAACACTGGACACTAACATTGTTTAACCTGAGTGCAGATCTCATCATATTGATTAACACTTCAATATCTATATAGGTTTTGCATATTTTAGGATCATACAAGTAGACTCAATACAGAAATGAGTTGACAGCACTGGTGAAGTAGAGAAAAAAAGGGATCAGGTTTGTTTAAGAAAGCTGGTAGCCTCTAGGTACAGTGACTCGTTTTTTTTTCCAGAAAAGTGCAAAGTGCTCCCTTGGGAAGAAATAGTGTTGAGTAACTGGGGGGCACAGCTCCCAGACTGAGAAGTATTGGGGCCAGGATCTGTCACCTTCTTGTCTCATGCTTCTATTTCTACTCTTTATTTTTCTGACTATTTATATCTATTAGGAAAAAGAATACCAAGGATATCTGTTCCTTTGTCTCAATTCTGATAGCAACAGCCTTCAATTTATAATCCAAATACCTGCATATTTTTTAAAGTCGTTTTTTGACCTGTTCTCTCCTACACTCTTCCCTGTTTCCTATTTTCAGCAGGCTCTGAGTCATCTGTAATTTTTATATCACCTCATTAACAATCCATTGATATTTGCTCCCAATTTGCAATGAAGTCATCAAATCAGAGTGCAGTGAGGGGTGCCTGAGGTTACACAATAAATCTGGCCCCAACAGGGGCAGCCCTGGAGTTTCCAGCCTTTTGATTGGTCACTGAACCGAGCTGCCCCCACAGCATTCTGTTGTGGACAGTTGCTGAGCTTTGTGTGCATTGTTGGGTTCGCTTTGTTTCCTGTACGACCAGCATTTTCTTTCTCCAGGCTGGGCAGGCCTGTGGGCTTCTGCAGGGTCTCCTCCCTACACTTCAAATACAAAAGCTAGAAGATGTGCTTTGGAGACACTGGAAGACTATGCTAACCAGAAGAGTCGGCATGGATCGCATGTGCGTGGTCTCCCTTAGCAAAGCCCAAGTTGGGGGCAACATTGTTTAGTTGTAATTAATGAATTTGGAGCATGGCAGTGCTTTTGCTTTTGGTTAGAAAAGGCCGCCTAGTGACTGTGTTCAATTTGGAGTTCAGGTGTTCTTTTGTTATAAAAGAGAAGCTGGGTACTACAAAAGGGTAGTTTACCTTTCCTAAATCCTCCCCTCATCAGATCACTACTTTCCGTGGAGTTTAGTTATGATTGGTATAAATGGTGTGTAAATAATTCAAGCTATTGCAGATAGAGAAATCTTGTTTTGGAATTTTATATGCTATTCTGAACCTAAATAAGTAGCGTGGGTTGTTGGCTTCCTGATAGGTTTGTCATTTTTCAGAAATCTTTGGACTCTCTGAGGTCAATTGGGAACAGTTGGAAAAATATAGGAAAACAAGGTAAATATTTTCTCATATTTACCTAATGGAGGGGGTTTTGAGGGGGATAAAATGAATGTTATGGGTTGGCTGCTAAGTTATAGTAGCAATGTCAGCAGCAGCAACCCAGGGACTGGATGAGAGATAGACCCCATTCATTGGAGAGATACTAGGGCCTCTGTGAGTCAAGTGTACATGTGGGAGCTGAGGAGGTAGGCTTGTAGGCTGATTGTCTAGCAAGACACTCAGACTTGTAAACTCTGAGTGCGTGCCAAGGGAGCTGGCATTGGAACCTACTAAGTATTACTGCTCAGAAATAGGAAGCTAGTTTTGCCTGTGATTCCAAAGGTTACTCTCCTCTCTGCTTCCTTCTCAGAGTCTGTTGAAATAGAAACTGCCAGTTAGTGTCCAGTGAGATTTGTCTTAGAATTCTTAAACTCATGCTGTCTTAAAATCTGCCATTAAGAGTTCTCTGTTACTTTGTGTTAAGCCTCCAGTTCTTCCAATATGTCTGATGGAGTAGGCAGAAGTATGCCCTTACCGAAGTGAGCACTGGTAAGACAGAGGAAGGGCCCCCCAACCAATGAAAGTGAGTTTGCAAAGTTTATGCAGATGGCAGCATCAGAAACTGATCCCTGCTGCTCTTTCTCACCCTACGGACAGCATTTGGTCCATGACCAGCCAAAACAATCAGGAAAATAACTGAGAGTTGATCTATAGCCATAACAGTAGTATTTCTCACTTTTTTGATGGTAAAGCACAATAAAAAGGCATTTTATCTTACAACCCTGAAGGTACTCCTGTGAGTACTCTGCCAGTCTCTGTTCTGTTCTGTTCTTTTATGATGCTGGTTGTGACTTCTTAACTGACACTAGCAGTTTTAAAATCTATGCCCTAGGGGGATAAGCTGTTCCCTGGGCAAAGTCTCAGTGGCCTTGGCTCCTCCTTGGACTTTTTATATGCCTGGCCTTTGCAGTTATCACCCTAACGTGGAGTGATCATGGGGGATGGGAAATACCCGTGAATGCAAAAGGCCTGAAGTTGAGAAGAAAGCCCCACAGCCAAGGTTGGGAGAATACTACTGCAGGGTGCTCTCAGTGTGTGCACTTGGTTTCATATAGGTGCAGAGAGTGGGAATTTGAGGATGAGGTCTTTGGGCATAGGAGCAGGCCCTTTGCCCTGGGCTTGTGATGTGTGCACTTGGCTATCCAGCCAGCCTGAACCATGGGGAGCTTTCATTGTCCCTTCCCTGTCAATCTATTGAAAGCACAGGATACTGATGAGTCATCCCTGAGGGGAGGGCCTACTTCTCCAGGCAAAAGGCTGTGCTTTACTTGTGGTCAGCGCTGGGGACAGAATTCTTGAGGGAGGAAGGAGATGTTCATCTCCTAGTCTTGGGGAAAAAGGGAGGACTTGTGACTGGGTGGGCATCTTGATCCTCAGTTCTTCCCAGCAACCAGCTGTTTGAGTGAAAGGTGGCTCCACCCCCAGCATGGTTCTTTGTACCAACACTCAGAGAATGTCTCCTAGGTGTCAGACGCTAACCCTGGTGGGCTCCCTACAACATCATGGCACACGAGTGTAATTGGGGGTGACAATTTTTTTAAAAGTTCCAGTATAAGAAAATAGGTGTAAGAAGGTGATGTGGTAATAGAGGTAAGAAACATCTTTGGTGGGGGGTGGCCCCCAAGTCAGACTTCCCAGACACAGATTTAGAACTCAGTCAGGATTAGTAGACTTAATAGCAAGGCGGGTAGGGCTTCCAGGCCATAGGATTGCTGGTACAAAGGCTGACATGTATGAAATAGCACATGTGGTTTAGTTTTCAGCCAATAATTTGAGATTATAGATTCTTGGAACGCATCTGAAAGGGTTTAAAGAACCCATTAGTCTAAGAGTTAGATTTGCGTTTTAGCAAGTTCTCTCTGATTAGAGAGCAGAAGCCGGAGGGGAAGGCCAGGGATCATTTAGTCTGCTGCCTTGGTCTGGGTGAGAAGTGATAATGATACGAAGGGGTCAAGAGAGATTTAGAAGAAGCAATTCCCAGGACTAAATAACTGGATCTGGAATGCTAAAAAAGGAAGACATTCAGATTTCTGGCATACATGCATCAATTATATGCAGACATAAACAAGAAGAAAATGCAACCAGCAGGTTTTAAGGGGAAAGACAATAGAATGGGTTAGAAATGAGTACCCGCCCTGTGTCAGGTAATTATCTCCTTCTACCTATCATATATCTAGGTATGTATGTGCCCATTTAATTTGCACAAAGAGTTTGAGGTAAGTGGTATTATTCCAATTTTTCAGATTTATGAGTTAGATGCACGATACTATACAAGTATAATAGGCGGCTGAGCCCACATTGGTGTTCAAATTGCCAGTCTAAAAAGACAGCATTTTTAAAATATATTTTTTTTATTTATTTATTTTTGACAGAGAGAGAGAGAGAGAGAAATACAGAGATACAGAGACAGATAGAGAACTGAACTGGGGGAGCTCCCAGTTCAGCATATGGTTCCGCACGGGCCGGGGCCGGGATTCGATCCTCGGTCCCCAGCACTGCAAAGTGAGCGCTTAACCCACTGAGCCATCCTGGCTTCCCCTAGCATTTTTTGGCTAGAATCTTACAACTTCCCAGTTTTGAACATGTTGAATTTGAGGTGCCTGTTGAGTTCCCAAATGGAAAAGTACAGAAAGAACATGGTTGTATAGATTTGGGGCTCACAAAGTCATTTTGGTTAGAGAGAGTTTGTACTATGCTTTTGAGAAGCATGTCACAACAACTTGATTCTGAACCTGAATAAACAAAAAAATAAAAAAATCTTACCTTTATTCCAGCTTTGCCTGGGGTAAGCTTTAATAGGTTTTTACTACTGGGAACTTTCTTTTCATCGTTCATCTAGTGTACCTTGAACTATATAGCTACTTTCATTCTGCCTGTATTTTAGATCAATATATTCATGGATATACCCATTTGAGAGATTTGAACTTTAGATAAGATGAGAGCCATTTTGGAGGGCTTTCTTTTGTTTGTTTCTTTAAGGTTGAGCAGAAGGTTCTCTGTAGTCTGAGTAAGAAGACAGTGGATCATGCTTCTTTCCCTTTCCCTCAACTCCCCTAAAATAAATAGCTGTATACCTCTGCTGAATACTAGCTGCCTCATCACCTTTTGTACAGATCAGTCCTGTTACATTTAGTTTTAAGGAACTAAGAGTGGTTTGTTTCTTTTGGGCAACTCATTAACTCATTCATGTCATCTCTTCTCATCCTAACTTTAATAGGTCGGTCGCACTTAATTTTCACAAAAAGAAGTAAGTACATGGAATAGCTGCGTGAGTCCAGTCCCCGAACTTAATGAAGAATGCCAGTGTGGAGACACTTTGACGTGCCAGTGTCCTAACTCTACAGTGGGTTCCATTGTTTTGCACTCTTAGTGAAAATGACATTAAAAGGACATCTTTTGTGAAATAAGAAGCTCCTTTTACATTTTTAATGACCAGCATATATTAAGATGGACTGCTGTTCCGCAGGATACAAAGTTCTACGGTCTCAAAGAAGTGAATGCCCATTTAACACTGATCCTAAATAAAAATGGACATCAGAATGTTTGTTAGTGTCAGAAGAGTGAAAAAATGTCAGTTTGTTCAGTTATTTGCCACTTGTTTTATACTAAGCCTCATGGTTTTTTGGGGACCATTTGATAACCACATTGTGAGCCATATGAAGTCCTACTCTTACAGATACCTCATAAATAGCTACGACTTTGTGAATGAGAGCCTATCTCTGAAGCACAGTGAGGATGGAGCTACTCGCTACCAATACTTAATTAACCATGAGGAGAAGTGTCATGCACAAAACATCCTCCTCTTACTGTTTATAAAGACAGCTCCTGAAAACTATGACCGACGTTCTGCAATTAGGAAAACATGGGGCAATGAGAAGTATGTTTCTTCTCAACTTAATGCCAACATCAAAACTCTGTTTGCCTTGGGAACACCTTCTAATCCACTCACAAGAGAAGAACTGCAAAGGAAACTGGTTTGGGAAGACCAAATGTACAATGATATAATTCAGCAAGACTTCGCTGATTCTTTTTATAATCTTACTCTTAAATTACTTCTGCAGTTCAGTTGGGCAAATACCTTTTGTCCACATGCCAAATTCCTTATGACTGCTGATGATGACATATTTATTCACATGCCAAATCTTATTGAATACCTTCAAAGTTTAGAACAAATCGGTGTTCAAGACTTTTGGATTGGCCGTGTTCACCGTGGTGCCCCTCCTGTTCGAAACAAACGCAGCAAATACTATGTGTCCTATGAAATGTACCAGTGGCCAGCTTACCCTGACTATACTGCTGGAGCTGCCTATGTGGTCTCCAACGATGTGGCTGCCAAAGTCTATGAGGCCTCACAGACACTTAACTCTAGTCTATACATAGACGATGTGTTCATGGGCCTCTGTGCCAATAAAATGGGGATAGTACCACAGTACCATGTGTTTTTCTCTGGAGAAGGTAAAACCCCTTATCATCCCTGCATCTATGAAAAAATGATGACATCTCATGGACATGTACAAGATCTTCAGGACCTTTGGGAGGATGCCACAGACCCTAAAGTAAAAACAATTTCAAAAGGTTTTTTTGGCCAGATATACTGTAGGATAATTAAAATATTTCTTCTCTGCAAACTGACCTATGTGGACACATACCCTTGTAGGGCTGCCTTTGTCTAATAGTACTTGAATATTGTATGTTCTTACTGTCACTGAGCCAAACCTGGAGAAAAGGGTCCTTTAAATGTTTGTCTATACTCTAAGTGAAATGAATATGAAAAAACAAAGAAATGTTCTGAAAGCGCAATCTCTCAGAATGTTTCTTTGATTCTAGAAGCTATTCAGCATAATGTATCTACTTCATTGCCTACATCCATTTCAAGGAATTTGTATGTAGAAAGGTTTTTGAAAACCATACTAAAGGGAAATACAAGTTCTCAATGTCAGATATAGATATATATATTTGAGATATAGAGAAGTTATTAAGGCAGCTTGTATTGGAATAACTGCTTTTGGAAAATGCCAAGTGAATGCAGAGTACAAGATTTCAAAGAAAATACATTGCTAGACTGGGTGTACAAGTTATTTTTTTTTTATTAAAGAGCACTTCATAGAAACGGGGTAAGGGAGGTTGGCATAGGAGAAATATGAATCTGATAAAAGAAAATTCCATTTCTACAGATAAGATTTAGGAAAATGTATAGCAGGTCCTCAAATAACCTGATTCTGTTAAGCATTATTTTGTTATAATGTTGATAAGATGCATACATAGGAACTTAATTCTTGTTTATATCCATTAGCTGATTACAAAATTGTTTCATTATACATTGTGTCACCACAGTTCCAACAATCTATCAACAATGTTAAGTGAGGACTTACTATAAACAATTTCTTCATATACAGCCAAATCACTTATTGTCACTTCTATGTAGCTATTTTACCTAAATAGTATTGGAGTCATTTAAAATGTATTTGTCTCTTTTTTAAAAGTTTAATATAAAATTTGAGAAGTCATTTGCTCTGCCCTATTTGGTACTTTCTATGTTATTTGTTTTGTTTTGTTTTGTTTTTATTAGAAAATGACACAAAACTTGAACAGTTTGTTACCCATAAGATCCTTGGGAGAACTGGTTCATTCAAATAAGCTGATTTTAATTCAATGAATTTTTCAACTGGTTTTAAAATATTCAATATTAGTCAGTTTTTTGCATAGAGGACTATAATAATGGAGAAGACTTCAAAGGAAAGCTAGAACATTTAAAAGAGCCTTTCCCCCCCATAATTTATAAAATAAAATTTTTAGTGTCTGAATTATTGTAATGATTACTGAAATTAACCCATCCCTAATAAGGTCTCATAAACCAGAGTACTTTATTACAAGTTAAGTTTTAGAAGTGAGAGTAGTAACCATTACATCAAAGCTATAGTGTCTTAAAAAGTGATTTTTCATCAAAATAATTATCAGAGGTATCAGCAACTTCTAAATATTTCAAACTTGAAAGCAGAATGAAAAATAGAAAAGTTGCCAGAGTGAGGTGTAAAAGCATTTATTTGTAAATCTGCAAGTTCCTTGTAATCAATGAGATGTGGCTGAGAGCTGATAACAGAAGTTACATTTATTTTTACAAAGCAGGATAGATGGCTAGAAAGCAAGCAACCTCCCCTCACTACAGAAAGTGATGTCTGTTATTCTGGGGATTATTTGATAAAAGCCAAAATAGTGACTTAGTTTTTCCTAACAGGCACATCTGCAGACAAAAGTTCTATAGAGGTGCCTGTTAGGAAAAAGTAAGATGTCTCATTTAATTAGATGATCTTTGAAACATACAAAACAGAACTAAAAAAGAATTCTCAGTAAACACAACTAAATGATGACATATCTAATTTTTTGCAGGTAGCTTTTTAATGTGTACAGAAATTTTTTGTCTTTTTTTTTCTGTTTTGGAAATTGAGGCTTGTTTACATTGATTGCTCAGATAATTTAGAGTTTTTAACTAATGTCAAAACTACAGTGTCAACCATTCTAGTCTAGTTACTTTCAGAGTGTGTTTGGGGTTTTCAGATCATTACAATCTATTTTTTCTGACCAATTAAAAAAACTAGAGAACAAAATCACATTTTGACCAAGTAGACTTATAATTTTTATTAGTTGATTCTTTAATAACCATTTGCCTTTTAGCCATACACTCACTGTGTATATCTATCTACTCCTGTAACTGTTTAAATCATTATTGCTTGAAAATATCAGTGTCTCTCTAGCCATCAAAATGATCTTGTTTACAATAATACTTTTATGAAAACTATTTATTTGGAAAGTGCTCTCCTCAACTGTGTTCATCTTTTCATTTTTGATTAGACTAGAATGGAACAGATTTAAATTTAAAAGAAATATGAAGGCACTTCCTTTTTTAATAAGGAAATTGCTTGATGCTCCTTCATCGACTTAAAGTACTGAAAAGAATATTTGTAAATACATTAAAAGGATTCCAACCTTTTAAAAAGGAAGGAAAAACCTTTGGTGCTCCATTGCAAACAAAGGGAAAATAAACTATCCGCCTGGATGGTCACTTGAGTAGAAGATAGTTGTACACAGTGTTATTACTAAAAACTTCTTACCTCTTGGTTGGTTTGCATCTTTTTCCATATTAATTTTATACCAAAATGTTAAATATTTATATTATTTGAATTTTGCTCTTATATGGCAAAAGAATTAGTGGGTTTTTTAAAAAAAAAATAAATCTGTGATTTCCAATAAACAACTTGAAAATTGTCAACAGATGTGTATTTTCACAAGGGTTTTTAAAGTCCTGTGTGAGCATCCTTTGTTTATGTAATTAACTTGTTCTGTTTAATGTCAGAGAGTCTGTAGTACACAATCTAAGCCGATTGCTGTTCCAACTTGGCCACTGTGCCCACTATAGAACATGTATTATCTGCATTATGGAGCCACCCAAAATGCCTCTTTTGTTTGTGAAATGACTTATGCAGGAATATCTAAGTGAGGGAATTCTCCTAACACTAGATTGTTCAGGAAGGGATAAAGTAAGAGCCTGTAGCCACAGTGCCTCAAGACACCATTTAAAAAGGTCATCTTTTGCATTCCTGTGGTATCATTAGGCTGTCTGAAAGTAGATTCGAATTTAGCCCTAGTCTCTTAATGTCAGGAATGCTCTTAGGCTTAGTTTTGGAGTGTTTGGTGCTTCAGTCTATTGCACATAGTATGTTCTTACCTGCTTTTCACCTGATTCCTGCTCACTTCTTAGAATAGTAGATGGTGGCATTCAATCAATATTAAAAAAAAAAAACAAAAAAAAAACTTGGAAGCATCTGGATAATTTGGTTGTAGTAGAAATTTTTACTTGCTAGACATAGTTGGGTATGGGGTGTTTGTAGTTGGGACTAAGATGATGAACACTTGGAAGAATTAATTAACCTATATTTGAGACTTAAATTGAACACCATAGCTGCAGTGAAAATAGGAACAGAGAACTCTTGATTTGCAGGGTTATTCATTCTGCTGTAATAATGAGAGAAATATTAGGTGTCTCCCTGACTGTTGCCCTCTGCATAGTGCCATGAGACAAGCCTCAATCCACTTTCTTTACGATAACCCATTGCTCCAGATAACTCAAATGTCCCCTACTGCCTCCAGCATCAAATCTTATCTCTTTTACCTGCTTTTTGAGGCCTTATATACGCTTCTTCATTCCCTGTAACTTTATTTTTCCTACTGCCACTATTGTCCATCCCAAATCTCATCCATAACCATACCTGTGTATGTGTAAGTTCATTTCCCTTGCCAGAGACTCTATATCTTCTGTACCTGTTGAAACCTTGGAAACCTAACTAACTGCTCTTCTAGTAAGCATCTCCTGCCCACCCCTGCAAAGTTTATTTAATCGCATACAGTGTGCTACCTACTAATTGTTTCATGTTTTTCTTCTAACTAAAATATAAGTTCTGAAGGTAGGAACTACACAGTACTATCACATAATGCTTAAAAATCATTTTCTTCCCATAGAATAATGTTATTCTGACAAGCCATCCAAATATGAAAAGAGATTAATTATTCAGAGCCCTGATAGACTCTATCTAACAACATTTTACCTATACTACTTAAAAGTTTATAATTGACAGTCCATGCACAACTGTATCTATCAACTCTAGCCCCGACACATTTGTATTACTTATGCACAAAAACTCACATCTATAAAATCAAAAGTGAATAAGGAAATATAGATTAAACTGTTACAGCAAAAATTAGTGACTTGAAGGTATCTATAGTGGTAGAACAAAATCACGAGTCATAGATTCTCCTATCTCCTGCTTAACCCACAGGCTAGTAATCACATTTTGCCTCTTCTCAAAGTTCTCTTGGGAGAATCATAAAGATATTTTCATTTCATTAAATGCTATAACTTTTTCATTAGATTAATGGTCTGTAAGTTACTCCAATAATTCATTAACTAATTTAAAGGACCCACTGAACAGACTTAAAAAAGACATAATTATAAAAGTAAAATTAGGTATGGGTTATAATATAAAAGTCCCAAAAGATATACTATTATATCACTTGAGGAAAACAACAGAACACATTGCTAACTACAGCTTTTCAGAGAAAACCCAACTAAACACATTTTCAGAGAGGCTGAATTGGACCATTTACTACAACTCAAAGACACACTTCAATCAGTAAGATCCCATATGCTTCCTTGAATACACCTTGAAGTGAAAGAATATACAATAGTCTAATTAAACTAGTACTGGCTTTAAT
The DNA here is from genome assembly GCA_004027555.1 of Craseonycteris thonglongyai. NCBI lineage: Eukaryota > Metazoa > Chordata > Mammalia > Chiroptera > Craseonycteridae > Craseonycteris > Craseonycteris thonglongyai. Next base: position 13,239 of record PVKE010013920.1, on the reverse strand, counting down.
CAAGGAGCAAGTTCCTAAAGATGTTTATTCACTCTACAGACACTTTTTTTTTAGAGGCCTGCTAAAAGCTAAACATGATGATAGACCCTGGGAATAAAAGGAACTTATAAATTGATATGTTCAATGGTATGAGTATAAACAATATGAGTGCTAGAACAGAGGTATGATGGGGATTCTAAATATAGACAAGATTATTTTTAAAAAATTAATTTTCTGTTATGCTTTTAGTCTTTGCCACTGAACTGATGAGCATTTACATGCATTTGCAAACATCTTCCTGTAGGCCAAAAACCGCATTAAATTTGTAGTGTGTCTCTTGGGAACCTATTGCCTTTAAACACTTTTAAACCAATAATTCATATCAACAATAGTTTACTATTTTCTTGGGAATTCATTCTTTTTAAACACTAAGTATCCTTGGAAACTTGGTTTATGTCATTTTCAGCTCTTGCTGTTGCTTTTATGAGATCCATGGGTTTTGTTCTCAGGTACATAAATGAAAGTTAGTATATAGAATAAATTGTGACTTTATCTGGGAAAGGTAAGTGATGAGATTTTAAATGGATGTCTACCCCCATCCCCACTCTAAGGGGTTGAAATGACTTCCACAAAAAGGACCTGTGATCTTACCTGATGGGGGAAAGATTTCTAGGACTGTCTAGCTGCTCCACCTCAGGGTTCTCCTGATCATGGCTGCTTTCAAGTATTTCTTCATTCTGAAGGGAAAGAAATTTTGGTAAGATAGTCTATTTTATTTGTGTGTGTGGGTGGGTGGGGGCTGTTCCAAATCTGTATCTTTTCCCTAATTTTTTTGTTTGGTATTGTTTTTAATTCTCTAGATGAGCATCATATCCAGCTTCTTATCCTTTTTTTCTTGAGGTCTCCTGAACCACTCTGTGGACCTGTTACCGTTGGCCCTTTAGGCTTCCTTTAAGAACATCAAAAACTCATTCTCAAAATTAGGTATCCTTTATCCTTAATGATGAGCCATTAACATTGTTTTCTTCACTCCTCCCCCATGACCCCCCCTCCAAAAAAAAAAGATTCAGTTTGAACTAAAAGATAAAGAGATGATTTGACAAAATACCTCCATATTTTCCCCCTCTTTTGGATAAGAGATCAAGGTCTGGAGAAGCTGCAACCTGTCCGAGGCCAGAAAGAACTAGAGACAGATCTATCCAGTGTCCACTTTCATAGGCTAATAATCACATGTCTGTTCATCACAGCACCTCCAAAAGCAGCTGGCTCCTTAGGAAGTACAAAGTGCCACCAGTGTAGGCCTGAAGCCACTGGCAGTCAAGCCCTGCTCGCCTGCACTGAGACCTTGGGCAAGCTCACTGAACCCCTCTGCCATGATTTCCTTCCCTTAAGCGAGGACCCCATAGCACTATCTACTATAGTAAGGCTGTGGCTCCTTTTTAGCACAATAGTAGGCATTTAATTCCCCCAAAGAGGCAAGACTCCTACTCAGTTTGCTTTCAAGAAAATATCATTTTAACAAGGAAGTGCATTTGTATAACATTGATAGCAATGAGAGTATCATAAAGCTATTAACAAGGAACATGTAGATAATTAGCCAGCATTTCAGTTCTTTCTGCTTGCCAGGTTCTCTTTAAATGAGTTATTTCACATTCTCACAGAAGGGAGGAGATAGATTTACAAAGGACCCTCTTTCAAAAGTATTGTTAAGGAAAGCTTGATGAGAAAACATGAATAATTCCTTGTAAATTCAAGCTTGAAGTTGAAAGATGAGCTTTCCCCAGACTGGGAAACAGAGGGGAAGTCTTGAAAAATAGGTGAGTGACATGCTTCCCAGGCTGTTGACAGCAAGGGAAGAGAGTCTTCTCCCTGGATTAACAGAAAGCAGTCAAGGTAAGCTTTCTTTATTACCCACAATGCTGACCACAGAGACAGCAATTCAAAAAGTTCAGTGGATGAAAAAAATGTGTGGGTCTTCAATCTTTTTCGTAGATGTCTTCTCAAATCTGGTATCAGATCCAGAAAGCAAGCTAACAAATAAAGGAGTATTGGGGACACTAGCTGCTAACTCAGCTTTAAAATACAAGGGAAATCTTAAATTCCAAAAAAATTTACAATTTTTTTCCTTTTAAAATAGGATATCATTTCAATAAGAATCTAAATTTTAGTTTCCTGTATTACATATATTTGACCAGAGTTTAGAATATATTTATAATTTCAGTTAATATAGAAATAAATATTAACTGAATATCTTGGATTCAGTTAATCTTTGGATTCAAACCAATCTAATTATTTTTACCATACTCCAAAGCTCTTTCTTCACATTTTCTAGATAATGTTGAACTAATTACTATGGCAGTTAATGTTACATTGCATCTCTTTCTAGTTCCTCCTCTGTGATGTTATTGTTCCTGAAACACCTGTTGAACTTTGAGCCCCAACCTTATTTATCTTTGGATCTCTAACATGTAATACAGGGCCTTCCTATAGTAACCACTGTTATATACAAAACATCCTCTCACTGTGAAACTTGCTATTGCTTGTAAATGAATTGTGCTCTTTCCAACCCTATTGATCTATTGTTAGTGAGTTGCATTTTAGAGTTATCTTACTTCATAACAACATAGTGATGGAAAAATAACAATGACTGAACATGTAGATACTGACTTTGTACTATATAACAAATATTTTACTAAGGTTTAGACAGATATGTAAATTGTGTTCTAGTGCCGTGGCTTTCAGATTCTGACCATACCCACAAGAAAAATGTTTACATCATAACACACACACACACACACACATGTTGTGATTTATAATAATAAATACATGCTTTATCTTTGTCCTGTTTCTGGCGCAGAACCTCTAAAATCCTTGGAATTTCATAAGTGATAAGAGCGATAAAAGATGTCTTCATATTCATAAGAAATCCCTTTCAGCCACATGTGAGTTATGTCAATGAGGTGACTTTTGGAAAGAACCAAAGGATGGGGGCTGGTTACCAGGGGGATCAACCACGTAATTAGAAAATCGGAACTTTTCGGGTCCTCCAACCATTGCCACTCCTTCACAGGGAGGGGAGAGAGGCTGGAGATTGAGTTCAATAGCCAGTGGCCAATGATTTCATCAATCATGCTTATATAATGAAGCTTTTATAAAAATCCAAAAACAGAGATTACAGGTTGATTGTTGAACACGTGGAGATCAGGGGAGAGTGGTTTACTCAGACGGCTTGGAAATTCTACGCTCCTTCCCACATACCTTGCCCTATGTATCGCTTCCATCTGGCCATTCCTAAATTATATTCTTTTATAATAAACTGTTAATCTTGTAAGTAAATTTTTTCTTTGAGTTCTATGAGCTGTTCTAGCAAATTAATCAAACCCATAAAGGGGGTCCTGGGAACCTCTGATCTATAGCCAATTGGTCAGAAGCACCAATGACACCCTGGACTAGTGATTGGTGTCTAAGGGAGTGGGAGGAGTCTTCTAGGACTGAGTCCTTAACCTGTGGGATCTAATGCTATCTCCAGGTGGATACTGTCAGAATTGAGTTATTTGCTTGGTGGTATTGGGGAACACACACACATCATGACAAACATACTGGCAACGTAAAAATCTAGGAGACAATAATTAAATAAAAAGTGGTTATTTGGGATCAAAGAAATTGCAATTCAGGAAGTACAGACTCAGGCAGAAGCCCAAATAATGTATGCTACCCATTGCAGGAGAGGGATTCAGGGTTTATTTGGGAAAAGGGGAAGAAGATAAAGTAAATTGTATTAAGAAGAGTTCTTTGGTGCTAGATATGGTAAGTTTAGGTTTGTATTTCCTAGACTAGCTTGAGATTCAGTCATCAAACAAAAGGCTAACTAAGTACTTGTGTTGATTGGTTAGTGATTTCATTATTGGAAATTTCATCAGTCCTAACAAATAGGATATTCTCTTTCTTACTGACTTCTTGGAATGTTAACAGTTTGGTCCAGTTTGAAAGATAATGAAAACAAGACGTGCAAGGGAGTTCCTCTGAAATGACTACTCTGGGTCTATTTTATTATAATATGGCTCCACTCAATCATCTTTCACATACATAAAACTGATATGAGACACTCTACTTTTATTTTTCAATTACAGTTGACATTCAATATTGTTAAGGCCAGGGGATCAGAAAATCATAAAAGGGCAGTCATGAAGCTCATGACCAGGAGCAAGCAGTTCTCAGAAAGTCCCAGGTACCAAACCTGCGATTCTAGGAAATAGCTTATCCACAAAACACACCCAACCTAGATGCTGGTGATTCCTGATACCTTCCCACTCCCTTTCTGGTGCTGCCTGATACTTGCCCAGCTCCCCAGAAGTCGCTGACACCACTCTTAGAGTCAGCCTGGCAGGTCTCTTTAATAAACTTGCTTGCTAGCCTGAACTCCAGTGTGTTCCTCCCTCGGCAAAACTTTCAAATATTATTTTATATTAGTTTCAGGTGTATAGCATAGTGGTTAGATACACTTTATTTTTTACCTATACTATCCCGTTTTTCCTTCCTTCCTTTCTTTCTAAATGCTGATGAACCCACCAAACTGAGTTCACTATCACCACTGTGACCTGTAATTTGTAAAAACTCTTAAGAAAGTGAAAAGAATACAAACTTATGTGTGAGAGGTAGACCTGGATGGGAATCCTTGGATTCCTTTTTATTTAAAAGTGGCCTTGGGAACTTCTCTGCACCTTAGTTCTCTATCTATAAAATAAAGCTGATTGCATCTACATCAGAAGATTGTTGTGATGAGAGTTTATGTATTAAAATGCTTAAGACAAAGAAAAAACTCAATAAATGGCATTTATAGTTGGCTGTTTAATATCTTGTTTGTGGGGATTAAAATGTATGTAAAGCACCAGCATGCTGACCTTCAGTAATTGCTGAGCAATTCCTCCCACCTGCTCATGCATGACAAGCATAATCCTCACTAGCTGGGATTATTGCCCAAGTCCACTTCATCTCCCTGGGCCTCCATTTTCTTGTGAGTAAAATGAGTTTTCTCTTTTTAGCCCCCTCAGGGAAAACACATTCTCATAGATTAATATAATTATGCCCTCACTGCCCTGAATTTTGGACTCTGTATTAGTCTCAGACATCCATATACTCTTTAGTGAGTTCTCCTTTAACTCAGGTCCTCACAGCCTATGAATAGAGCCTCTAAGCCAAGGTGAACAATGAATGTTCCTCGAACCACCTGCATCCTTGTTACCAAATGTGTAAGTTAAAAATTCAGATTCCTGGACCATACCTGAGATCTCCTGAATCAGAATCTCTGAGGATGGAGCCTGAGAATGTGCATTATTAATAAGCTTCTCAGAGCTGCAGTACATAAGAACCCTTGAGAATCTTCATTCTAGAAATTCTTCAAAGAGTGTGGTTGGGGGCTGCTTTAAGAATTTTGTGGATTCTCTGAATTTCTTATTAGCTCTAATAATGACTAGACCTCAAATATAAGAGAAGGTGAGCAGTGAAATGTACTTATAGTTAATACAGTTTTCTAGTTGAGAATCAGAAAGGAAAATGAAAGCTTGTAGGATTCAAAGGAGTGAGAAAGCAGGGAAATGAATTTGACCCTGATCTGTTATCATTTGGCAAAAAGGTACATATTTGAGATTAAGAAAAACTATTCCGTTTGAGGCCTAAATCTCACCTTCTTTCAGCTTTTTTACATAGAACATGCTATCTATAAACATAGGACTAAATGGGAAATTGAAATCACTAAGAATCTGCTGGATATCAGGCATCACCCTGCGAGCTTTCCATATATTTCTCATTTAATCAACCACCTGTGAGGTTACTTTATTTGTCCCCATTTGGCAGAATAGAAAATTTAGAGTATAAGAGATTAAATACACTGCTAGTTTACCTCATCTAACTTAAATAAATTAATTAAATAAGGAATCAGTATATAGGTTAAGATAACAGATAAACTGCCATTAAGTAAAATGCTAATGTCAACTTCTAGTTCCACTATTTACTAGTTGTACAACCCATGGGGAAACTCATTTAACTTGTCAGAGTCTCAACAGCATCAGGGACAACACAAAGGACACACATCGTCTTCCTCACAAGCAGGTCTCTACAGAGCCTGACACAATGTCTGGCCCTCGGTCAGCATCAGCAACCCTCCCCTCACCTCCCCACTCCCTTCCAGTCTTTTTGTTTTGTTTTTTACTTTGCAAATTTTTATGAAGGAACCTGTTAGCTCAGAAGCCTCAAAAGGCCTGTTACTGTAAACCACTTCAGTAGATGCCCAGGAACATTGTTCACCAGGGCTCACAGCCAGTAGCTCTTCCTTTATCCTGAGGGTTCATACAGGAAACAGGAATTCTCATCAGTCTCTGGCTTCTTTCCAGGCTGTGACGTTAGCTGCTGGGGCAGGCAGCTCCTGGGAGCCAGGCTTTCACCTTCCAACTGGAAGGAACAGAAGTACCCACATCACTACTGCCAGCAACCACAGCAAATCTCCACCTTTCCACCGCTGGGCTTCCCCAGAGCAAATTGGTGAATCCAGTGCTTGGCCACGTGGCTGCCCGATGGGCCCGAGAGTCTCAGCAGCCTTGTCACGCTTAGTTTACCAAGTTCCTGCGAACTGGAACAACAAGGATCACCTTGCCAGGAAGACAGAACACCTTTCTTGGAAATGAGTTCTCTGATGATGATAAAATCATATGATTTTGTGGCAGGTAGTGAATATCAGTGACTCTAGTAACAACAGTCATGAATGGGTTTGGTTTACAGCTTTTTTTTTCTGTGACCATTTACTCTTGAGGGTAAGGAAGGATATTTATCATAATGTTATTATTCACTCTCCTAGACTGAGTGTAGTTTCATTTCATCTTTGAGTTCTAGGCTAAAGCCAAAAAGATGTCACCTGGAGTCAGATGCATGTTCTCTCTGTCCTGGTCATTGTCTTGGACAGTGGCCACATACCACAAGCAGCAATGACTGATCTTGGTGTTAGTCAACCTCCTTGTCCCCCTCTTAATAACCATGCAGACATGAAACTAAACGTTCTTTTTTTTTTTTTTAACCTCCCTTTTTCTTACTAGCTTTTGCATGTATTTTAGAATGATGATTCCCTGTTGTACTACCCACCTTGGGAAACACTAATTACATTTACTGATCCTAAACTGATTTCCAAGTCTAGGATTTGGGGATTGGTTGCATATATCCCCTGTCTTTCTATTTACACTGTTTACAATTATATGGATTCTACTCACACACTTACCCATTTCCAAAAATTGCTCTTTTTTAAATGGCTAATCAAGACATAACATTGTAGATGATTTCTTAACTCTAGAAGATGTGGGGTGTGTGTGTGTGTGTAGCTCTACACAATTGTATCATGTGCTTTTTAAACACACTACCCACTGTTCTACCATTGTTAAATATGGAACAGATTATAGGATAAATAAAATGACTTCTTTCAATAAAACAATATGTACCAACAATTACATACATGACCAAACAGTTTTTCATGTCTTGTTGCAATTAGAAACAAAAGGAAAAAAATCCCACAAGTCTTTGCTCTTGGGAATACTAGTCTTCATGCCTTTATGGGCATATCTCCTGGAGATGATGACAGAGTGTGTGGTATGACACAGGGAAACTTGATTTATTGACAGTTATGGCAGCAAGAGTCTCATGCCCGAAACATCTATCAGTAAAAGAAAGGTGTTCTCACCTTGCCTTCCAATTTAGACTTGTCATCTTCCTTGTGCCGGGAGTTCACATCTGTCTCCATGTAAGTCTCCTCAGATGTTTTCTGAAGAGGACCTAGAGGGACAAAGAAAACTCACCATTAATATGGTGATCAGGCTTATAGACAACTCCGAGTGCTTAGCCTGACACATGGACAAGCAGCTGGACTGTGTTGAGGCAGCTGATTAACAAAGCCAAATGGAGTTGCTGTGGTGAGTTCCGAGGTGGTGGATGCAACTGGAGGTGAAGGAGAGGTGCAGGGATGAAGAGGCGTTCCTTAATCTTGGGCACTTGACATTGATCTGAAGAGACAAAAGTCACACCCGACACCATATAAAACATCAAAACACAACAAACCAGTAAACGTAATGTCCAGCTAAAGGGTCACTTTCTTCACGAAATCTTCCTTATGTTGCACTTTATGTTATTCTTGGATTAGAAGACCAGATTTAATTCTAGGGGTTACATGCTATTGAATATATTTTTCTATTATACAGGTAATTAATTTGTGCTTATTTCAGGATACATGAAAAATACTAAAATCTTACTACTTAAATACAACCATTTGGTATATGTGCTCCAAACCCCGTACATACACAATCATATTATGATTACATAAATAGTCAGAATGAATTGTTGCTAATCTGAGGATCTAATATTTGAATTCCACACTTATTCATGGATGGCATAACTGTGGGAAGAATCAGTTGACTGAGTCAGGAGGAAGTTGGACTTTCTTGTGCTTGCTCTCTTATCTCTGTCACTCTATCTCCCTGCTTCCCTTCCCACAGGGTTCTCAGACACCTGGGAGATTTCCTTTCTTCAGGCTCCATGGCCATTGGCAGTAATACTGGGTATTGGGGAGGAGAAGACATGCTTAGGCCTTGAGGCTTTATAACCCAGCTTTACCAGAGAGCTACACTGAGGGGGATGGGTACAAGGCCAATAAGTTAGTGATACTTTGAGTTCTTATTTGCCACCATCACTACCCTTGTATATATAGTTCCCTTGGGAAACTCATAATATACATGTGATTAACCTGAGACAGGATTTAGCATTTCTAGGTCCCATGGCCAAAATGCCATCCATCTAATGCCATCAATACATCACCCTAGGGAAAGCTGGGATGGATCTGTGGGTCAAGCGCTTGCTTTGCAGCCCCAGGGTCTGAGGATGAATCCCAGTCCTGGTCAACCCGTATGTTGAACTGGGTGTGGCCCCAGTTTGGTTCTTGCAGGGCAGACTTCCCATGTGGGAGATCCCCAGTTTGGCCCCCAGCTCTCAGGGTGCATGCCTCCCCAGGGCGAGGCCCCAGGCCCAGGTCTCACCCTGTGTGGCCCCTGCCCACTGGTGTGGAACAAAACCATGTTACAAAATGATGACGCACAACTATGGAGACTGCTCTGGGCCCTCCCCCTTCTCTCTGTCTTTCTGTCTCTCTGTCAAAAACAATAAAGTAAATCTTTAAGAAAAAAATACATCACCCTGATTATTATCTGTCACGGCCTTGATGGAGGTTGACCATCTAACTTCCGGGAGTCCCTCAGATTCTGTGAGCCAACTAGAAGCAGCTTGGGCTTTCAGTGGGTTTTTTATGGAGGTTGTGTTGAAATCTGTAGTGAAGTACACTGTTTGCTGCCCCAGGTAATATGACCACTGAAGCTGCTTTACAACAGCAGACAATCCTTTGGGCTCCTCACTTTCTGCAGGAGCTGTGTAAGCTGAGTGATTCTAGGTATAATAGCTGGACACTAGAAATTCATACACTGAAATCAGTGACAATCATGACTGAGAGGCACCTGCTCTTAACACTATTAAGTACAATGACAAAATTAAAGGCAGGGATGAGGGAGTCATACTGCCAGCATTCAAGTTTTGCTCTTTCACACATGAGACACACATTACAGAGAAATTTCTGTGCCTTAGCTTCTTCACCTGGAAAGTGGAGAATAATGAGACAGCCTATAGGATAGGGTTGCTACGAGGCTTTAATGAGTTAATATGTACAAAGTGTTTAGATCATGGGAAGCACCCAGTACATTTTAGCTATTGTTACAGCCACATGGCATTAAGAAGAATTTTTCACATTCCTTACAAATTTCATAGAGGTTAAATGTTGTACTCAAGACACATAGCTAACAAAGAGTCAGAGCTGACATTCCAGATCCCATCTCTAAGCTCACTACCCAGGTACCTTACAATGTAAAGTATAATAGTTTTCTTGGCACAGACTCAGTTACCAAGGAATCAGACAATGTATTTAAAAATCCTGTTAGTGACCTGCCTGAGTCCACACTCAGTCATTAGACTCCAAAACAAAAGTATAGGATTACTCTGCAAAATAAGCTAGTTGCCTGACCAAGGTCAATGATATCTGTTCAAACATAACAAAGATCTGTTTACCCTAGGAGGGTCATTACCTGTTATGAAGTTATGTATTTGAAAAGCCAAGAAACTATCTATTATTCTTGTTTTATTTACTTGTAACAAACATACATCCTTGTATATCTTTTAAAACAATGAGAAAGGCAAAGTCATAGAAGTGAACATAATTTAGTTTTGGGAAAGAGCCCTAGATAAGAGGTCAGGAGAACCAAGTCCTATTTCCAGCCATCCAAGAAGGATTTGTCCATGTGTGTGTGAGTGTTTGTATCTATCTGTGATATGTGTGCATAAGTGTTTGAGTGTGTATGTACCTGTGTGTTGATTGTATGTGTGAGTGTGTGTACATAGAAAATTTCAAGAAATAAATGCACTAAACTGTTATCAAGGCTTACTTCTAAAAAATGGAATATATGATATGAGATAGGAGACCAAAATTTTAATTAAGTGGAGAATTACCAAAAGACCCCATAATTTTCAGATAAATAACAATTGAAAGAACTTGGTACAAACAGAGCTGCACAACAAGGAAGTTTTTCAGCCTGAAGATAGTAATTCAGATAGACAATAAGGAGTAAAGAGCATTGGAAATAGTGATTAGGAGGGTATATATACTTCTTTCTTTTTCTTAATTTCTTTAAAAGACATATGATTGTTTAAGGAAAAATTATAACACAATATTGGGGGATTTAACATATGTAGATGCAATATTTATAAGAATAGCACAGAGGATGGATGGGGAGTATAAAACCATATTGTTGTAAATTTTCCTATATTTTACTTAAAGTGCTGTAACATTAACTCAAAGTAGATTGCTATAAATTAAGGATGCACATGCTAATTACCTAGGAGAAACATCTGGGGGGAAATGCCATGAAGTATGTATGCTAAAAAGCCAATAGAGGGATTAAACCAGAACACTGAAACATTTTGCTAACCCAGAAGAAGGCAGGAAAGGAGAAATAGAGGAATTAAAGAGACAGATGCGACAGACAACAAATAACAAAATAGTAGCTCTAAATCCAACTTTGTCATATAATTACATTGTATGTAATTACATTGTGTGTAAATGGACTAAACACTCCAATTATAAGATAGAGGTTAACAGAATGTATTAAAAAGGCAAGACCCAACTATATGTTGCCTATAAGAAATATACTTTAAAAACAAAAACAGAAATGGAAGAATGGAAAAAATACATCATGCAAACATAAGAAAGCTGGAATTGCTGTATTAATATCAGACAAAATAGACTTCAAGACAAAGGGTTTTGCTAAAGATAAAGAGGGGAGGAGAGACATTTCATAATTGTAGAAGGACCAGTATTTCTGGAAGATAAAACAATTGTCAAATGCATGTGCTTAAAATGGAATTTCAAAATACATGAAGCAACAAATAACATTATGTCCAAGAGCAGTTTATACCAAGAATGTGTAATTATTTTAACATTTGACAATAAATCATTGTAATCAACCATATAACAACAACAAAAATGAAAACCATATAATCATCTCAATATACAGTACCAAAGAGAGCATCTGAAAAATTCAGCACTCATTCGTGATGAAAACTAGGTGACATCCTCACTCTGATAAAAGGCATCTGTGAAAATCTTACTAACATCACACTTCAAGGTGAAACATGAACTCTTTCCCTTAATATTAGGAAAAGACAGGGATGTCTTCTGCTCTCACCATTTCTATTCAATCTTGTACTGGAGGTCCCAGCCATTAGAATAAGGCAAGGGGAAAAAAGCATAGAGATTGAAATAGAGGAAGTAAAACTGTCCCTAATCATAGATGACATGATTATATATATATATATTTTTTTTAAGATTTATTTATTGTTTTTGACAGAGAGAGAGAGAGAGAGATACAGAGACAGAGAGAAGGGGGAGGGCCCAGAACAGTCTCCATAGTTGCACATCATTGGTTTTTCCACATAGTTTCATTCCACAGGTGGGCGTGGGGCTGCACAGGGCAGGAACTGGGCCGGGGTCTTGCCCCAATGAGAACTGAACTGGGGGCACTCCCCAGTTCAGCATATGGGTCCGCATGGGCCGGGGTCAGGATTCGATCCTGGTCTCCGGGGTTGCAAAGTGAACGCCTAACCCACTGAGCCATCCCAGCTTCCCCTATGATTATATTTCTATACAGAAATATATTCCTATTGAAAAGTTATATATGGTAATTCTATTTACTATAGGAGTAAAAAAAACACACACACACACACACAAAATGACTAAGACCCTTATCTTCAAAACTGCTACCAGTATATTGCCAGGAGAAATTAAAGAGGGCCCAAATAAATGAAGAATTATAATATTTATGCATTGGAAGACTCAATATTGCTACAATAACAGTTCTCCCCAAATTGATCTCTAGATTCAGTGCAGTGTCAGTCATAATCCCAACAGAAATTAAAAGGTGACTCAAGAATTTACATGGAAATGAAAGGGATCTAAAATAGCCAAAATAATCTTGCAAAAGAACAAAGTAGGAAGACTTACACTACTTGACCTCAAGACTCAGTAATAAACTATAGTAATCAAGGACATCTGGGTGTGGTGTAAGGACTCATTTACTTTTTTAAATCTTTTCATTGAACCAGCTTTACCACTTAGAATTGTTTAGAATCTGGTGGGACTTTTAAAGGTCCTTAATGGAATCTGTTTTAGGCTAATGCTATTTGTGCATTTATGTCATTCCTCTACTAGACTGTGAGCTTCTCTGTGCATCCAGGCACTCAGTTTTATTGAAGTTTGTAAGTCTTCAATGCCTATACCGGGGGTGGCGAACCTATGGCACGTGTGCCCAAAGTGGCACACGGAGCAATTATTTCGGCACGCGGAGCTGGGAGGGCGCTAAGGGCAATTTCATGGTCCAAATAACAACTAAAATTGATCTGACTAAGTTGTGGATGAGAAGACAAAGAAGAGCGTTGTATACGTTTTTTAATTATAAGGAGTACTTTTCTGTTGTATTACTTGCTTTGGTTGATGCCAACTGTAAATTTATAGCAATAGATAGATGTTGGGTCATATGGAAAAGAGGGGGACAGTGGAATTTTTGCGAAGTCTGTCATGGGGAAACAAGTGCTTTCGGGAAATATATTTCCTCCAGATGAGAGACTTCCTGGTTC
>PVKE010013919.1:8083-35874 GCA_004027555.1 Craseonycteris thonglongyai | reverse complement strand
GGAGGGAGAGTTGTGTGGGGAGGGGGGAGTGGGCACCAGATATATGGGGTTGGAGGGGGACCTGATTCTGGGAGGTGGGCACATAATGCGATGCATGGGTGATGTGATGTGGAGTTGTCCATTGGGAAACTATCTAATTGTTACCAACCAATGTCATCCCATTAAATTTAACAATAAAATATAATTATATTTAAAAAAAAAAAAAAGTGTTGGCTTCTAGCTAAATTTTAGTAAACTCAACAACTCTCCTAACTCTTTTCACTCTGGGTTTGGCAGGCACATTTTTGGTCACTACAGACCTTTCTGGTCTTTGCCTCCATTATTTTTGTAGATTACTGAGTTGTCTCAACCATTGAACATGCATAGCATTGATTAGCTGCATAAACTGCATATGTCAATGGGGGTGGGGCTCACCTCACACTAGTGGGTATTTATGTTTTTAGTGGCAGGCCTCACCAGTATCTGGGGAGGGTGTGTTAGTTTAGCAAGCACGTGATTTGCTCGTAGGGAATTGCCTGAGAGTCTTTACTCCACCATATCCTGCAATGCAGTGCATGAAGTAGAAGGAGATGGAGTTAATGTTGACCAAGCACCGTCTGAGCTTCAGACCCTTTGACAGTTCTGGCACTCCTAGACAGAATGCCTGGGCAGAGGCTGCAGCCCCGTAGTGAGCCTCAGACGGGGCTTCAGATCTGTGATTCTAGGTTTAGGGCTTTTGTTTGAAAAAGATTTTTAAGCATCCCAACCGTTGGCTTCCATGTTTGTGAAATGGTGATAATACCTACGGTACTTTAATCTCATGAGCATGACATTAGATAATGTATATAAAGGGTCTAACATCATGTCTTGTACTTCATACACATTGCATTAAATACAATGTAGTGGTAGCTACTAATACTATATTAATTAATCGATTTAGTTCTTACTACTCTGTTGTGGATGAGGACACTGAGGTACAGAGAAATAGTGCAATATTCCCAAAGTTACAGAGCTAATAGAGAAGTGGTAAAGAAAGGCTGTTCTCAGGTGCATCTGACTCTCCTGCCACCCAGAGCCCCAGAGACACACCTGTTCTCCAAGGAACCACAATAGCCTTGAGTGGGTAGGAACCCTCACTTGATGCCTGGGAGTGAAACACATTCAGAGGATTGAGGGAAGTGATTTATTTCTTCCAAGGTTCTTGCACTGCAAAGATGTAAAGTATTAGCCTTATTGATCCAGCTATCTGGTCATTTTTATGGGACTTTTTAGTGTAGACTTTGAAGATTTATTCTAATTAATAGCTCTGAATTCTTACAGACTATATTATACTTAGAAGTGAGAAATTCTTATTAAATTTAATTGAAACTAATTCTCTTCACACTTCTTTTCAAATAGCATCTCAGTGCGGTCCACCTTAGGTATCTTATCTAAAATTTCACACAATGCACAAACACACACACACACACACACACACACAGTCAGCTGATGTATGAAACTTCTGTTGCCCTTCCCTCTTTATGTGTCCTATTTAGCACTTAGCAGTATCTAGCATTCTCTGTATTTACTTACCTTGTTTGTGGTCTGTCTCCCATACTAGAATATAAGCTTCAATGGTTGGAGCTCAGTGAATACTTGCAGAATACAGGGATGATTGCACCCCTATCGTCTTCCCCATTCCTGTCCACACTTCAGCCTGACTATTCTACCAAACCCTATTTCACCAAGGATTCAGGCTACCTCCTCTCTTTTACAGTTTGCTCCTGAAATTCTCCATGGTGTTTCATTTCTATTTCATCACTTATTATGACCACAGTTAAGCTAGCAAATAAAAAATAAGGACCTATTTTTTTTTCTTAGTAGTATTAAGTTGATTTATCTGAAAGATATGAAAAAGGCTGTTTAGTATTTCTATCATCATACCTAGGGTAAGGTGACCAGATTTTAACATTGGTAAAGCGGGACACCACTGACCGGGGGGGAGGGGGTTCTTGATGAAAAATTGGGTCTATCTCCCGCCGTTCCCTAGCTTGTCGTGCATTCTTTCCAAAAATCGGGACTTTTTTAAAACGCCGCGGGACGTGGGACAAATTGTTAAAAATCGGGACTGTCCCGCCAAAAATGGGACGTCTGGTCACCTTAACCTAGGGTTATGAGATTTTATTAAAGGGGAAAAAATGAGAGGGGAAAAAAGGTAAGAGGGGAAAGGAGAGGAGACGAGGAGTCAGGGTACCTGGGTTCTAACAGGAGCAGTTACTGACCATATGACTTTGGGGTGGCGTTGAATTTCTCCAGAACTTGTTTTTCTTGAAAAATTAGTGGGTTGGGCTGGATTACCTCACAGTTCTCCAACCGTCTATCATTCTAGGTCTAACCATATATATAGGTCTAACTAGCTCGTATACTCTTATGACTCAAAATAACTTAAAATATGTTCTCTAATGTCAGGAACACTTTTCAGGTTTTGCTTCTTTCTATGATGCTAAAAAAAAATGGTTTTCTTTCACACATATAAGTATTTCTCCAACAAGGTTGAGCTTAAAGAGCTTCTATTTTGAGTTCCTTTGCACCTAAGCCAAACTTCCATTTTTCTGAAGAGTAATATAAACACACCTATCAACCTTTTAGAAATTGATGGAAGGTAGCCTTTGGAGACCTTTTAAATGTGTCCTTTAGGCTCATGAAAAACATGCAAAATGGAGCTTCTAGCATTCTTTGATGATAAAATTAATTTGAAACCAATGGGGATTTGCAAACAGACAACTGAGCAGTTTTCCTTCTGTGTATAGGAGGACTGTCCAGAGAGTATCCAGCCATGTAATATGACAAATAGAGGGATATATGGCTGGATTGTTTCCAGACAGCCCTCATATATCTCATTGACCCTCTGAGGGGGATGGAAAATGAAAGGAATATAAAAATAGGCTTTGGTCATTAATAGGCTAAAGGTTCACTCTTCTGGAACATGAGACATTCCTGACAATATTATTTTCTCCAATGAAGAAGGGACCATTTGGCTGAAGGGGAAAATAAATGTATATTCATGAAAGAAAAAGTATCTTCTTTGAGATTATAATCAATTTCTTGGAAGAAAAAGAGATTAGTTTTAATAAAATGAGAGGTCATGAGAACATTAAATTGGGGAGCTTTGATAAACAAGGTCGAAAACAACTTTTTCTGAATATTATCTGAAAACTGCCTTAGGTAAGTTTGAGTTTAACTTTGAATAATATTAATGGAGAATGTACATGTAAATATTGTATACACAGACACGATATTGATAAATAAATTAATTCACTAATGAAACATATTCGGGAGAATGGCACTGACATTTATTGAGCACCTTCTCTAAACAAGTTCTTTATACAAATTGCCAAAATTAATCCATGCAACAAATATGTAGGAGAAATATTATTTTCCTAGAAAACTCTTGAGGTAATAGGCTCACAGAGGTTTGGCAACTTGCCTCAGGCCAAATAGCTAATAAGTTGTCATGGACTGAATGTTTGTGTCCCCCCAAATTCGTATGCTGAAGCCCTAACCCCCAATGTGATGGTATTAGGAGGTGTGGCCTTTGGGAGATTAGGTTTAGATGGGTGCTGAGGGTAGAGCCCTCATAATGGGATTAGTTTCCTTATAAGAAAAGTGTGAGACCGAAGCTTGCTTTCTCCAAGAGTGTGTACTGACCACGAAGGACCGTCTCAGCACGGGGAAAGAGGGTGGCCACCTGCAAGCCAGCCAGTGAGTTCCAGGAACTGAATCTGCTGGTGCCTTGGTCTTGGATTTCTCAACCTCCAGAACTGTGAGGAATAAACTCCTGCTGATTACGCTGCCCAGTCTTTGGTATTTGTTATAGCAGACTAAGCTGATTAAGACTGAGGTAGAGCTGGCCTTAGAGCCCAACTCTGTCACGTTTCAAAGTTCATGCTGATAAGCAGATGGAAGCAAGGAAGCTGTCATGGGCAAGGGGGTATTGCACAGGCTAGATGGAGGTACCAAAGGGTTCTGGATCACTGTGGTCCAAGGGGCTAGAGCCTAATGGACATTAACCCCTTTTCCACAAAAGTAGAAAGCCCACAGTGGGAGCTATCTTCCTAGGTTTCTTCTTCCCCACAGGTGCCCTCACAGAATCAGTCTCAAAGTCCCACAGCACCTAGCTCTTAACCTGCTTTCCTGCCCATCCCTTCTGACCACCCCTGCTCCTCACGCCTTAGTTCAGCACCTTCTCTCTCCCTTGGGCTTCCTGCCTTCAGTCTTACTCCTTTAGTTCATCCTAACCCTAAAATGATCTCTTAAAACTAAAGAAAATGATTGCTGTTACTTTCCTGCTTCAATCCTTCAAAGGGAGTCCAAAGGGGGCGTGGCCGTGTCCCAATGTAAGGAGAACATGTGGGCGGGCGATATTGTAGAAACTGCAGCCCATCACGAGATGGAGCCGAAGGCTGTGTTCTGCCCCCTGTCCTGTTCTGTCTTGTTTGCATGATCTGATGCCCTTCTCAGTCCCTACCCTGCTCCCCTCCTCAAGATCAGCTACATCCAGTAAGCAGATAACTTTGCAAGGAATAAAGGCAGAACTAAATACAAAAATAGCTCACCACAATGTGCAACTGAAATTGTATGCACATGTAAATAATGCATATTTAAAGTAATCACTGTAATGCTATTTATATAACACCTTTTCCCCCAAAGATGGCAAAGCAGTTTATAGATATTCTCTCTCTAATCCTTGCTGTTCTTCATTAAATTGTGCTGTAAGTTCAGTTTTGAATCATGGATTTCCTTCTTCCTTTCACTTTCCAAACTGTCACTGGATATTTTCTTTAGTTACTTAATATAGGCAGCTGGTTACTTAACATCAATGTCACCTTTGAGAATCCGTCAGTGTCGTTTGTAGTGCAGAGTAGAATGCAGCACTCAGCTGCAACAAACATCTAAATACAGTCATCAACCTGCAGAAGTCTTTCCAAAGCCCATTAGGGCTGCTTCTCAGTCTTTTGATTGAAATTAAGAAACTAATAATGATCAGTGTGTTGAAGGCCAAAGCAGACTCCATATGTGAGTTATTTTGTAAAAAACATGCTACTTCTTGCCCTGCAGAACAGGCATGATGGCTGAGGCATGGTTCTTCTCAACGATGCATGATCTGCGTCATGACTCTGCTTGTTGTCCTTTAACACTCTCTCCCTGACTCTACTCATTCCTGTTACTCAGGCCTCTTTCTGTTCTAAGGACATACTCGGCATGCTCTGGCCTTAGGACCTTTGACTGTGCTGTTCTCCTGGCTGAAGACTTTTCCCCTATATGCCATCCCAGCTCACTCCCTCATAGTACTTGGGTCTAATGCAGCATCCCTATACCAACTTTGATTCCCTTTCCCCTACTTTATATTTCTTCTTTGCCTGATAGATGTGATGATTCTTTGTTTATTGTTTTTATCTCCTTTCCATAGTACATGCCTCACATGAGTTGAGACTTCGTCTATTTTTTTCATTGTCGTGTCTCCTAATGCTTGGAACTGTGCCCAAAACATAGAGACTGTCATTAAATATTTGATGAGTGACTAAATAAGTGGATAAACAAATGCCCCTGGCTAATTTCTGTGTTTTAATTGAAATAGTGAGTCAGTGTATTTATTTATAGCTGTGTTTAGCTTTCTTTAAGGTAAATTGTTGAAGTCAAGGTTTCAGCCACAATTAGTACTTAGTATATAAAACTGTTTGAATTTCTATGAGATTTTTTAATTTAACTAGAAACCATGTAAAGGAAGACATCTTTATGGTCTACAAGTTGTCATCAAGGTGAAACCTCTTGCATAAATGATTACTCTGAAACTTGTGATGCATGAATGCAATCATTATTCATCACTCCTCTTCTTGTATGAATGTCTCTGTATAGAATATGGACACACACAAAAATATCTATATATGTATATATATATATATATATATATATATATATATATACACACACATACATACACACATCTACATGTATGTGTATATATACCATACACACACACAAATATAACATACATGATTTTTCTTTGCCTCTGAAGACACAATTTTAAGACCTGGTGATATATGTAAAGAATCCTAAAGTCTTTCCAAAAAAAAATTTTTTTTCTTTTTTTTTTCTTCTGCTAGCTGCCAGATGGTTCTCTCTGCTACATCTGTTTCCCAGAAATCCACAGACCATCTGTATTATCATAAATTGTGACTTGAAAGCATTTTTTTTGACCACTTGGTCTCTAGCACCGTAGGATATCTGAACATTCTGCTCTCGGCCAGTTTTTACGCTTTATCCATCAAGCAAAGGGATTACAGTAAATAAGACTTCAGTACTGGCAGATGGGTTATACCTCAGAACCTCAATCCTGGTGGTCCTGTCAGTTCTGTGACCAGTATAGGGAAAATATTTTGAATGTAAAGATCTATTATCAGACAGATTATTGGCAGATTGTCGTCTCTGCTGAGTGCCTACCAATGCATCAGGAAGTAAGGACTAGGAAATTGTGTCACATGAGATCGATATTTATTTCAAACCGTTCATTAGCCATGTGCCTACTTCAGGTCCACACTCCATTTTGCCTATATGCTGTTTGGAGGCAGCTATGACTTATTCCAGAGGCCAAGTCCTTCCACATGGCCCCCTGGTGGGCCTGAAAGGACACCCATCCAGGCTGCTGGCCCTTCAGCAATGGGATCCTAAAGGCCAGGGCTGGGTTTGTATGATGAAGTAAGTTACCCAGAGAAGGAACAAGAAAAAATAATTACAGAGGGTAGAGAAACCATGGTCAAGCTAAGAGCAAGAAATGGAAAATTATAAGTCTGACAGTCTAATCTGACGGGGCAACCACGAAAGAAGTTATGGCGCAAAGTTGACTAGGAGGAGGGTGAGTATAGTCAGGAGTGAAGGTAAAAGAGAGCGGTAGAGCAAGCCTGGTGTTTCCAGGGGCCTGTATTCCAGAGCTGCTGCTTTTTATCAGTGCGTCATGTGGCCCTGGACTGTCCTGACTTAAAACCCCACAGTCAGGGTGCTGGTCACAGATATCACCCATGAACAGGACAATAGAGCAGAAAAATAATGATAGCACACCCAAAATGGAGCAGCGTCCAGTTCTTTCAGAATTTAGAAATTTAACACACCCCTGAAAAAGTTGAAGACCAGGGTCAGTTTCAACTAGTATCCTCTACAGGACACACATAGAAAGGAATAAGAAATATGCTCAAATACAAGATCCGAAATGAAAGGTTTCATGATTTTCAGGGTGATGTGGCCGTGTGGTGCAATTAAAGGATCAGGAAATGGAGCTTCTCTATCAGAGCAATGACCAGAACCACCATCGTATTTTCATACTTTCACTCCCACATTTGTATATTATTATCCCATTCTACCCCTTCCTGAACTGATTTATTCCTCTTAAAGAGCCATGACCTCTTTCTTTAAGCTTTTCTTTATTCAAAGCAAGTAGAAAGCACAGATTAAAAAGTTAATATCAGGGGAAGCTGGAATGGCTCAGCATGTTGAGTGCTTGCCTTGCAGCTGTGGGGTCTGAGGATCAAGTCCAGCCCTGGCCCATGCAGACCCATATGCTGAACTGGGGCATGCTTCCCATGTGGGAGGACCCCGGTTTGGTTCCCGTCCTGGCTGCCCCACATCCACCTGTGGAATGAAACTATGTCAAAACTGTCGAAACTAGTGGTATACGGCTGTGGAGGCTGCTCTGTACCCTCCCCCTTCTCTCTGTCTCTCTCTGTCAGACAATAAAATAAATCTTAAAAATAAAACCAAATGTCAATATCATGTCAAAAAGTGTTATGTGTGTGGTAGTGCCCAAGAGAAAGGAGTTATGGGAATTACATGAACTAACAGTGATTGTCAAGATTAATTGGCTACATCTTCTCCCATCATGTATCAATATCTCAAAGAGGAGCTGGTATTTTAATAACTGCTGGAACAAATGAAGATGGAGAACTTTGGTGGGTAGCAGTTTGCAGGTTTCAGTACAACCAGAGTGTGAGGATAGCAGGTGGGGTGGGAGGAGAAGGGGAAAGAAGCTGAAGATCAATAAGGCTATCAGCACCTCGGACAAAAATAAAATGTAATTGGGGTTATTCGAGAATAAAAACTTGTGGGTTACTATATAGCAGGCGTCTCATGGCTATCAGGTATTACAAATAAAATAAATAAAATTTGATCACAGGAGACTAATGCTAGTAATGAACATTTATGTGAATGACACTGTACAGGTTACAAAGCATATCTACATATAATGTATATTTTGCTTTTCCCAACAACCATGTAGAACAAGCATGTTTAACCCACAGCTCGCAGGCCATATGTGGCCCAGGGTGGCTTTGAATGAAGCCCAACATAAATTTGTGAACTTTCTTAAAACATTAAGAGATTGTTTAGCTTTTTTTTTTTTTCTTTAGCTCATCAGCTATTATTAGTGTTAGTGTATTTTATGTGTGGCCCAAGGCAAAACTTCTTCCTGTGTGGCTTAGAGAAGCCAAAAGTTTGGGAAGCCCTACTGTAGAAAGATATGGCATTCTATAGTTGAAAAAGTGACACCCAGAAGAAATTAAACAATAGTCTGTATGGCACAGAACCTGTATTAGTGTGAGGAATGCATACTAGCTACTGAAATAATTCCCAAAATGGCTTAATAAACAGAATTTCTTGTGATAAATGATGATGGATGGATAGATAGGTAGGTAGATAGATAGATGAATGAAAGAAAGAAAGAAGAAAGATAAATAGATAGTAGATGATAGAGAGAAAGATAAGAGATGACAGATACATAGATAGATAGATAGATAGATAGATGATAGATAGATAGATAGATAGATGATAGATGATAAATAGGTAGAATTAGCTACAACATAACTAAGGGATTTCAGGTATCAAATTGTGACCATTGTGTTAACAAGACTCGTGATAGTGTTGTGGGCTTATGGACTTTATTCTTTTCATCAATTTTTTGTTCATTTTTGTAATGTTTCATTTTTATAATTACTATAATAATTTTATATTTGGCAAAAGACAAATCTTTTCCCACGTTCATAACTTGGCAGGATAGACTAATTCAAGAGCCCCTTCTGTCCCTGTGTCTCACATGGCAGTTATGTTTTTGCTGCACGTGAAAGTGTTCCACAGGAATAAGACCAGTCCATAAAATGTTTGCTGACCTGCTGACTGGTTTGTAATAATGTATGAACCGAGACAATCTTATTTCTCTTTTAAACAATGTTAAATTAGAAAAATGTCCTGGCGGAGGAGTAAAAGAGGAGCTGAGAAAATGAATGGAAATGTGGGATTGAGAGATTAATTGGAGGAGAAAAGTTATGCTCTTTGGCTCTGCAATATATTGGATGTTCATTGTATCAACTAATGGATAGTATACACCTATGAAACAACATTGTCAAGACGGTACACAAGTCTATTGATTTTGCTACCGTGAGTACACTATAAGCTTACCTTTGTGAGATTAGAATGAATGGAGAGAGTAACAAGATTCTTCATAAATTAGAGTCATTCATTTTCATGTTGAGAAAGGAAAACATGTCATATTTTCAGCGTTATATTTGAGATCTAGCAGGTGAGAACTTTACAAGATAATAATTTTAAAAGAAACTTATTTTCTTTTAACAGTTAATAAGTATAATAGTAATGTCAGCCTCAAGGTAAAATGTTGATTTAGCACAAGAAAGGAAAGACGGTTTGCAACTGATGTTGATGCTGTGCTATCGTAGATACATTAATATGTGGTATGGATAATTGAAATGTTACATATATATAATCTGGGTTTTTTTTTTATTCAACAGATATTTATTGTATCACATACCTACCAAAAGCAAGGCCCTGCCCATAGTGGTATAGTAAATGAAAAGAATTTTAGTATATAGTCCCTGCTTTAAAAAAGAAAATTACCTAATTAGGGAGGAAGTACTTACACATGAAAAAACCAACATGACAATAAGAACAGTAACAGCACCAACATCTGTTGAGCATGTACAATATACTTAGCACTGCCAATTGTTTTCACCAGTGTTAAACCATTAATCTCCACAATAACCTGGGGTATGACATATGTCTAGTCCGGAACATTTTATAGATGGCCAAATGGAGGCTCAGAGTGTTTAGCTCTGTCAGAGAAAAGTCATTCTACATAAATTAATTTCCAGATAAATGAATACACATGCGAAGTCCCTCCAATTGTTTTAAACATTTTGGATGTACGTGGACTAAAGCGTATGGCACACATTCCACTAGAAGACAAGAATTCTGGAAATCTTTCTTTGATAACTTACGTGACTCATAGTGAACTCCAGATGCTTAGTTTTCTTTTAATTTGGTGATTTAGAGGCCACAGCCCCTATTATGAGTTCTGTGAGACCAACAGGAACCAAAAATACTTGAAATTGTGTGTACAATAAGAGTCAATGATCTCTTCATGAAGTTCAGATGAACTTGCTTTAAACAAACTAAGACTTTTAAAATAAATTGTATGTACTATGGTGGCTTCAGGGCTTTTGGTTATTCATTCACTTGTGGGTTTTTTTTCCCTTTGGTCTCTCTTTGGTTCTAGGCTGATTTAAATAGGTTGTGGCATACATGATAGTATTGCATGTGTTGCAAGAAGAAACTTAGTATTACTTTACTTTCTATAATTTGTTTATAATCACTAAACCCTTAGTATGGTTCAGAAATAATCTGAAATCATCGGTGTGGTTCCAGAAGCCTTCAACTTCAGCTTCCATGACTGAAGGTACTTCGGCACGCAAGTGATGTGACCAGAGCCATTGATGGTGTGCAATTCTCCTTTCCCAGAATACTACACATATCTGTGGACAGGCAAAGAATGAGGGGAGGAGGCATTGGAATGAGAGCTATCCTCCAAAGGTTGTGTCTGTTTAATAACAGATGGGCTCAGAGCCAGGACATAGGAAGCTGTCCTTTCTTATAAAGACAGCGCCTGATGGAACTACCACTAGCCTTCGAGAAGCCACTTCCTTTCAGCTGCCCAAGAGCACAGCTAAGTGGGCAAACTCTCAAAGGAATCCTGGACTATGGAAACTGCATGCTCTGTCCCTTGTGAGGCCTTGCATCTTTTCATGCTGGTAGCAGAGCTCAGGGACCCTATGTAAGTTGGTAAATAATTAAATTGGAGAGTCCTCTTACAGAAGTATCAGTAAATCGAAGTTCTGAACAATTAAGCCAGTGCAGAGGTTCACTGCATATGCTGATGGTACAATTGTGCTGTTTTTTGTGCGTCATGGGCCTTGCTATCATCATCTTTACCTTTTATTTATAATAGTTGGCCAATCATGAATAAATCATTCTCAGTAATAACACCGGCTTCTTGTCCTAACTCATTATACATGAAAATATCCTACACATCGGCAGGTTCTGCCAAGGATGGACCCTTTTTTGTGGCAAAGAGTTCCTAGCACGTGGGTTGTTTCTTTAGAAGGATGGGGCCACGCGCTTAGGAGCCTGGGGGTGGGGGTGAGCATTAGATAAATATTGGATTAAATCACCTCTAAAGGCCACCTGGCTCCTATGCAGGGCCCTGCTCTGTGCCTTGCCATGCTGTGGCTCAGCACTCATTCCATTCTTACCTAATTCCCACATCTTATTTTTGCCTCTGCTGAGATTTTGGCCACTTGGCAACCTTCTAGTCCTCCTCCAATGGCAGCTCAAAAGCTTCCAATTTCAAGCCCACTTCACTTTTGCAGAAAGAGTTACCTCTTTCCTCTATGAATGTCCTTGGTACTTTGGATCAGTTCTACTGGGGTGCTGATCATGTTTCATTGCTTGCCTATGTAATTATTCCCACTGAGCTTCTTGAATGAGGTGCTATGCCTTATCCAGGTTTATATTCCTCGGGTCTAACAACGTCTGGAGCATCATAGATACTCAAGTAGTACAGTTTGAGTTTAATTATACTCTTCTTGGAATATATGATTCAAATTTATTAGATAATGTAGGCTAAACCGCTTTAAAAGTATGTCTCAAAATTATTCAGAGTGGTAGAATGTGGAACAGGTAACAGATCAGGATAGGTGCTCCACTGTGCTGATGGCTGTCTTCACAAGGCCATTCCTTCTTTCTTCAACACGTGGCTTCCAGGCCACTCTGCACACGACCGCCTTGGCCAGGAAGAAGAAATGAAGAGGAAGTAGACCTTGGCCTTAAAGTTCTGGTCCAAAGTGGCTGACAGCACTCCTACTTAATCCCGTAAGTCAGAACATTGTCCTCTGGTCATACCTGAAAGCATGGGAGGTTGGGACAGGGGTTCTATCTGTGTGCTCAAGAAGAATGGAGCACGTGCATGGGGGTGGACACCGAGCATGCTCTGCTACAAAGCGCTTCCTCCGGATGGCCACTTTTTTCTTTGAAAAGCAGGGCTATATTCTCCATTCCTGGGCTCCCAAACATCACAGTCATCTTTGACTTCGAATTCTTCCTTCTCATTCCTCCCATATAGAAAGATATCAGGTCCTATATTCTTGACCTCTGCAGTCTCCTTTTCTTCTGCATTGCTTTCTTCCTAGTTCAAGAGAACAAACTATCTCAAAGTTAATCATTAATAAATATATAGCTAAGGAAATAAGGGAATGGAAAGCAGTAGCCACTATTACTAAGGAAAGTAAATTTTGAATTTAAGGGGAAATAAAATCATGGGAGTCAAGGCTAAGTACACGTATCTTTGATGGCTTGCTTTTGTTTTAAGGGCTCCATAAAGTAACAATAAAGAGAAAAGGCAGAGAAGGAAAAGATTGCAGAAATAAAGACCAACCAAATGAGAAAAGCAAAGACTATTTTAAGTTTGATATCGTGAGAGGTTCAGCCACCTTCCTTGCATTTTGGCAGAGACTAAAAGGCAGGCAGAGGAGTGAAGATGCTTTTACAGTGTAAAACAAGAAAAGCTTCAGGTCCACGTGCCAGAGTGGTGGCCGATGGTGTGGCCGAAGCTATAGGAGGGGCTCAGGGAAGTGCTGAGTTCCGCGATTGGTAGGGGAATACATTTGACTTTCTCTGGCTGGTCCTAAATTGCAGTCAGGCACGGCAATTAGAGAAGCTGTCAGTTACTAACCAAGTCCTCATCTTTGGGAGCTGATTGTTACAGAAGTGATTGCTTTGATTTCTGGATTGTCACTAGAATGGCTTCTGGCAAGTCTGACTTACAGCCACACCCTTTCTGGATTATTTATCTATCTATCTATCTAGCATCTATCTATTTATTTTTGTAGATAAAGGTTTGATTTCCTGGGCAGGTGGTTATAGGTTGTGAGTCCACCTTATATATATATATATATATTTTTTTTT
The DNA here is from genome assembly GCA_004027555.1 of Craseonycteris thonglongyai. Lineage (NCBI taxonomy): Eukaryota > Metazoa > Chordata > Mammalia > Chiroptera > Craseonycteridae > Craseonycteris > Craseonycteris thonglongyai. The sequence goes on along the minus strand of PVKE010013919.1, from coordinate 22,560 downwards.
AATTTGAATTCTGTGGGTTTTTTTTAAAGTTTTATTTATTTATTTTATTAATTTTTTGACAGAGAGAGATACTGAGACAGAGACTGAGAGAGAACTGAACTGGGGGAGCTCCACAGTTCAGCATATGGTTTTGCACGGGCCGGGGCCGGGATTCGATCCACAGTCCCCTGGGCTGCAAAGTGAGCGCTTTACCCACTGAGCCATCCCGGCTTCCCCCACCTTATATTTTTATAAATAGCTGCCTACCTGTTTAACGATCACACAAACTTATAACCAGTTCTTCAGCTCAGATAATCTCCTTTCTCAGTCTTTGTGAGTCTTAGGAATCCCCTTTCTCAGTCTTTGCCTTTCCCAAAGCCAGTTAGTATTCACTACAGAAAGCACTTGCAATCACGCAAGACTATATATGTCATTTATAAGTGTGGTGTCATGTGATATCGATTGTAAAATGTAATTGTGTACCCTTATGGCACCCTTCTCAACCAATTTACTTAACAACCTAGTCGTAGGAACGGAACTCGGTCATTAAATGAGGAGAGCCATAAGTTAACTCGCTATTGTCCATTTGTATATTCTGTCTCTCAAGATAAAGGTGTGAACTAAGAATTTGCTGTTTTGTGTGTAAGCGTAGTGGTACTAGGAAATGAGGGAGAGAGTTGGTTACAGAGGTGTTTAGGTGAAGAGAGAGCCTAAAAAAAACAGTTGTTACCAGAGCAAGGAACAAGAAATGATGTCATTCTCCGTAAGACAAACAACTATTAAAGTTGTGAGGGGCATCTTCATACAAGAATAGTTTAAGCACTACCACTATTAGAGCAAGTACACAATTGAAGACTTTTAGTCTTTAAAAAATTAGACTAATTTAGTAATCCAAAATTAACAAGACATTGGATAACAAATAAAGTTTCGAAGTTTCTGAGTAACACCTTAAAGATGCCGCTAGACAGAACCACTGTGCAATGGAACAGCTTATTAAGAATGGCCACAGCAAAAGGGAAAACATTCAGCAGAATTACTGGGCCCTCTATTTGCTAGTGAGTTTATTACAGTCACTAGTTTTATTTTTTTTTAAGATTTATTTTATTGTTTTTGACAGAGACACAGAGACAGAGAGAAGGGGGAGGGCCCAGAGCAGTCTCCATAGTTGTGCATCATCAGTTTTCGACATGGTTTTATACCACATGGGTAGGCAGGGGCTGCACAGGGTGGGAACTGGGCTGGGGGCATCCCACATGGGAAGCACACCCCAGTTCAGCATGTGGGTCTGCATGGGCCGGGGCCGGGATTTGATCCTCAGTCCTGAAGGCTGCAGGGCACACATTCAACCCAGTGAACCATCCTGGCTTCCGTTATCACCAGTTTTAGATTGAAGTCTGTTTCCTAGATTGCAGCTTTGTCTGAAAGGGTCTTAGCACTTTATAGCAGATTTTTGCTCATTGTGCATCTGGCAGCCTCAGCTCGGCCTCCAGGCTCTCTCGCTGAATCTGTCTTCTGCACCTGCGTAAGCTGATGTGGACCTGCTTCTCCCTTATTTTCTGGCTCCAGCACCTCCAAGTCATGTAAAATCAGCAAACACAAGAAGTGCTACATTATATTTAAATGTTCTTATTCCATAAAAATTGTCTACAGACGACACCTCTATGTTTCATTGCCATTATTGTGAGTAGTAAATGATGTTATTTTTCTTAAGAAATTCAAAAATTGGGTTTTAAAGTACATTTTAATTAGCTGAAGAATGACTTGCTTTTCTTTGTTAATTAATCATGCCTGGAGATAACTAAACTATTGGATAAAAACTCCTAATTACAGGACACCTACTACATAAGGCCACTCTACTAAAACCAGGAGATGTAGCAACCCTACCTAATAAATAAAAATAAACACAGGGAGACAGCCAAATGGGGAGTAAAAAGCACATGCCCAAATAAAAGAACAAAACAAAGCCCCAGAAAAGGAACTAAACAAAATGGAGATAAGCAATCTACCAGCCCAAGGTTCAAAACACTGGTTATAAGGATGCTCAGTGATCTCAGAAAGAACTTCAATACACAGATAGGAAGCATAAAAGTGGAGATAGAAAACATAAAATAAAAAATGACCATTCAGAAATGAAGAATACAACAACTGCATTGAAGACTACACTAGAGGGAATCAATAGTAGATTAGATGAAGCAGAATATTGAATCAGTGATTTAGAAGATAAGGTAGCAGAAAATACCCAGCCAAAACAGCAAACAGAAAAAAATGCCCCCCAAATGAGGGTAGTTTTACGGCCCTCTGAGACAACATTAGGCGTACCAACATTTGAATCATAGGAGCACTGATTTAAGAAAATAATGACAGAGGATGCCAGGATAGCACAGTGGTTGAACACTTGCCTCTCAATCATGCTAGCTGGGGTTAGATTCCCAACCTGGCCCGTGCAAACCATGGCAACCACTGGGATGGCATGGCAGCAAAAGTTCTTGCCTCCCATGCAGGAGGCCTCCGGATCAGTCCCTGCCCCATGTGACCCCACGTCCACCTGTGTATGAATGGAACTATGTCACAACTAATGATGTACTACTATGGACACTGCTTTGGGTTCTTTCCTCCTGTCTCTCTCTCTCTCTCTCACCTTCTCTCAAACAATAAAATAAACCTTTCAAACATAAATAATGACAGAAATCTTTTCTAACCTGTTGAAAGAAATGGATATATTCAAGCCTAGGAAACACAGAGGGTCCCAAACAAGATGAACCCAAAGAGGCCCACACCAAGACACATCATAATTGAAATGCCAGATGTTAAAGACAAAGAGAGAACCTTAAAAGCAGCAAGAGAAAAGCAGTTAGTTTCTTACAAGGGAGCGCCAACAAAACTGTCAGCTCATTTCTCAACAGAAACTTTGCAGGCCTGAAGGGATTGGCATGACTTATTGAAAGCAATGAAAAAGTAAAGACCTAAAACCAAGATTACTGTGCCCAGAAAAACTATTATTTAAAATCAAAGGATGGATAAAGAGCTTCCCAGACAAGAAAAAGCTAAGGGAGTTTATCACCACCAAACCAGCATTACAAGAAATGTTAGAGTGACTTCTTTAAGATGAACAAATATATATGAGTAATAAAATGGTAATAACTACATGTCTATCAATAATTACTTTCAATGTCAATGAATTAAATGCTCCAAGCAAAAGAAATAGGGTGGCTGAATGGATAAGAAAACAAGACCAGTACATATGCTGCTTACAAGAGACTCGTTTCAAATCAAGACACACACAGAATGAAAGTGATGGAATGGAAAAGATATTTCATAAAAATGAAAACAAACTAACAAGAGCTAAGTTAGCAATACTTATACCAGACAAAATAGACTTTAAAACAAAGGCTATAACAAGAGATAAGAAGGACCCAGTAATCCTACTTCTGGGTATTTATCCAAAGAAACTCAAAAAGCTACATTGAGAGGACACGTGCCTTCATATGTTCATTCAGCATTATTTACAATAGCCAAGATATGAGGCAACCTGAGTGCTCCTGAATGGATAAATGGATAAAGAGATGGTACATATATGCAATGGAATATTACTCAGCCACATAGAAGAATAAAATCTTTCTGTCTACAACATAGATGGATCTAGAATGTATTGTGCTGAGTATAGTAAGTCAGAACAACACAAGTCTCATATGATTTCACTTGTAAGTAGCATCTAAAGAACAAAATAAACAAATGAAACAGATACAAACTCATAGATACAGAGAACATTTTGATGATTGCCAGAAGGGAGGGGTGTTGGAGGTGAGGGTGAAAAACGGAAAGGGACTAAGAAGTACAAATTGGTTGTTACACGGTAGTCATATGGATATAAGGTATAGCATAAGGAATATAATCAATAATATTGCAATGGCTATGTATGGTTTCAGATGGGTATAAGATTTATTGGGGTGATGGAGGAGGTTTTAAGGCAGAGTGAAAAAGGTGAAGGTGATTAAGAAATACAAATTAGTAGTTACAAAATTGTCATGGAAATCTAAAGCAAAGCATAGGGAATACAGTCAATGATATGATAATAACTATCTATAGTGCCAGGTGAGAACGAGACTAGTCAGGGGGATCATTTCTTAAATTACATGAATGTCTAACCACTAGGCTGCATGCCTGGGATTCATATAAAATAATATTGAATGTCACCTGTAATTGAAAAATCAAAAATGCGGGTAAGGTGAAGGGGAAAAAGGTTTAAATGTCTAGGTAGAAAACAAGTAAGTCTTGGGGGTGTAAATATACAGCATAGGGACTATGTCAATAGCACTGTGACAGCTTGGAACAGTGTCAGATGGTTACAGGACTTGACATAGCGATCAACTCCTTCAAGTATGTAAACGTTGAATAACTAGTATACACCTAAAACCAGTAAATAGTGTATGCTCTATATTTTAGTAAAAATCTTTTAAAAAATAATAATACCACTGCTTCTTTGGGTCCACGTAACTGAATTTCAACAATGTCTAGAATACCTCAACCTATCTGTGAGGGATGTGACAAGGTGATGGATGACACTCAATAGGAGAAAGTATTACAATATCTGTTAGCTCACTTTTCCCACAAGTATAGTAGGAACAGAATAGAATGAAGACTATAGTATCCAAAACAAAGAAGTGTGTCATGTGTGTGTGTGTGTCTGTTGCCTTGCTTTCACTAACTAATGCTTTTCTCAGTTTCTATTCAGTGAGTACATTTGTCACAGTTCTAGAGGTCAAAAGTCCAAAAGCAAGGAGTCAGCAGGTTTGGTGTCTTCTGAAACCTGTCTCCGTGGCTTTTGGATGGCTACCTTCTCCCTGTGTCTTCACATGGTCTTTTCTCTGTGTATGTGTGCTCTAATTCTCTCTTCTTATAAGGACACCAGTTTTTTGTGTGTGTTTTTTATTAGGACCCACCCTAACAAGCTCATTTTAACTTAATCACCTGTTTAATGGCTCTAGCTATAAATTCAGTCACATTCAGAGGTACTGCAAGTTAGAACTTCAACGTATGAGTTTTGGAGTGACTCAGTTCAGCCCATAACAAGTGCCTGTTGCATTAAAAGCAGGCTCCTTTATTGTGTGCTTGGGGTGAAATATAAGACTCCTGTATTGAAACTAATCTGGAATTACATCTTATTTCCTAGGGAAATATTTTTTTACAGATATATTTTTATTGTTTTTAACAAAGAGAGAGAGACAGAGACAAATAGAAGGGGGGGGAGTCCATCATCAGTTTTCGACATGGTTTCATTCCACACAGGTGGGCAGAGGGCCACACAGGGCGGAAATCAGGCAGGGGGCCCCCCCGCATGGGAGACACGCCCTTACAAGCTGGGGGTCAAACCGGGGGGGGCTCCCATATGGGAAGATCACCCTGGCGAGAACCGAACTGGGGACCACATCCCACTTTGGCCCATGGGTCTGCACGGGCCGGGGCTGGGACTCGATCCGCAAGCCCCAGTGCTTCAAAGTGAGCATTCAACACGTTGAGCCATCCTGGCATCCCCTTTAGGGAAATATTAATGTACTGAAATTCTAAAATCTTATTTTAAATCTAATAAGTTTATGTATTTTGCAGAAAATCTTTTCCTATGAAATTAAATGCCTGTATAAAATATTTGAAAATTAGAGATGATGCTTTAGATTTTAAAATAAATTTTAATTTTGACAGTAAAGGTACAATAAAATATCTAAAAATTGTTATTTAAGGCATGTGATCTTAAAATATTATCAAATGCCTAGTCTTTTATGCTGTTACTGTAGAAGATGGTGTGAATAGATTTTATAGTAATAAATGTAAAGAATAATTCAGCTTAAATATTTGAAGAAAAGAAATATGATTACATAGAGAAGGAAAATTCAAATCACATCGATATATTTTTGACTACTCCAAGATATTGTACAATAAATATATTCAACAACATTATTGGGTTGGCATAATTATGCTAGAGAATGTTTAGGAAAGGTCTTAGTTATGTTAGACCCAATGATCTTTCTTTCTAATCGAGTCAGCCTAAGAAGAAATACATCCCCCAGCACAGAAGTTGCCTCTGCAACTTTGATGTTCTGTCATAAAATACCTTTTGGTATTTCAATAGGCTATTGCTCATACTTCTGTGTATTTCCTTGAGCAATACACTCAGAAAATTTGCACATGTCCACCAGTTTTGGAGTTAACCTCAAGATTATCTATTATACAAATTAGTTTAAATCAGCCGGTGTATAAGATTGATTCTAAGGAAAACTTTGAAGTGCTTTTTGTTTGCCTAATTTTCCTCAAAACACCTCACCCTCACCGGAGAGCATTGGCCAGAACGATCGACCTGAGCCAATTTTCTAAGATGTCCTTCTCCAGATTCTACTTCATCTTGTTAGAATGTTAACATTTTGATGGCTCCTTTACATACCAATCCTTCCAACCCTCCCTTAACAGAGCTGTCAATACAGAACCCCACACGCACTTATCCATGGTTTTGCTTTCTATAGTTTGTTACCTGCAGTCAACAATGGTCTGAAAATATTAAAGGAAAAATTATAGACATAAACAATTCATAAGTTTTAAATTGCTCACTGTTTTGAATGGTATAATTAAATCTTGAGCAGTTCTTCTCCATCCTGCCAAGGACATGAATCAATTATTTTTCCAGCATATCCACACTGTCTCCGCTCCCCGCCCTTTTGTCGTGTAGTAGCTGACTCAGTTATCAGATACACTGTTAGAGTATCACAGTGCTTGTGTTTAAGTCACCCTTATTGTATACATTACAATGCCTATGGCATTTACCTTCTGTCTTCTCGCCACATAGACATTGTATCATCTCACATCACCACAAGAATAGTGAATACAGAACACAATAAGACACTTTGAGAGAGAGAGAGAGAGAGAGAGACTACATTCATACAACTTATTACAGCATATTGTTACAATTGTCCTTTTTTCTTATTAGTTATTGTTGTTAATCTTTCTAATTAATGTTGTTAATCTAATTTAGAAATTAAACTTTAGGGATACTGGCATAGCTCAGTAGGTTGAGTGCTTGCCTTGCAACTGCAAGGTCCAGGGATCAAATCCCAGCCCTGGCCCGTGCAAACCCATGTGCTGAACTGCGGGGCAGCTGGTACCCTCTGGGATGACAGAGCGAATGTTCTCACCTCCTATGTAGGAGGCCCATGGTTCAGTTCCCTCCCAGTGCAGCCTCACAACCACCTGTGTGGAATGAAACCATGTCATAACTAATGATGTACAACTATGGAGACTGCTCTGGGCTCTCCCCTCTTCTCTCTCTCTCTCTCATACATACTCTCAAACAATTAAATCAATCTTTAAAAATTATTTAATTAATTAAACTTTATCATAGGTATGTATGTATGTATATATTAGAAAAGACATAGTATATATAGGGTTCAGTACTTTCCATGGTTCCAGGCATCTACTGGGAGGTCTCAGAATGTATCCCCTGTGGATGAGGGAGGAGGCTACTAGCTGTATTTTTAAGGGTTCTGGTAAATTTGTAGAAACCATTTCTTCTACTAAAATGTCCAAAATTATTCCACTCATTGCACCCCTAGTCATTGAACTACATTTCACACAGCATTTAAAATGCCAATATTTTCTGGTTCTCTTACATTGTATTTAACAGACTACTCTCAAAGTTTAGTTTCTGTGATTATATCAATTTGTTGATGAATAGTGGAAAGCTGGAGGTGCTTTTATCTGGAAAAATTAAGCTTCTCAGCAATATACTTTTCTTTCTCCAAAACAGCAGATTTGGAACAAAATTATTCCAGTGGTTTGAAAAATGCACAAGAAGGTTGCTTGCCTTTAGAATTCCCTTTTGTCAAGTAATTATAGCATAGATAGCAAATACAATAGTAATAACCAGTGGCTAACTTCATATAGAAATCAATAATCACTTCTCATCTTCTATCTTTTCAGAGATAGCTCGAGTACCAGGAAAGCATAGTATGACTAACTCTACACATTAATTTGTAGATAGAAATGCCAAGATAAAATTAAACTAATTTCTATTTCTTATTGATTTTTTTAGAACCCCGAAATTTGAGAGCCCTAATATGAAATATTCAGTCATTTTTCTTAACTGTTTTCTAAATAAGTGATTACAGATAAATTTGCTTTGTACTACTTTAGCAAATATTGGACACATTAATTGCTGATTTTGAAAGGTCAAGATCGGAACAAATTCTTGACTGTTATTCCATTTTGCAATAATTTTTAACAAGGCAATTTTATTTTTCTTGCAAATATCAGCGATACATCAACATCCAGTTTTTGAATTAGAAAGAGAAAGAATAAAATAAATCCATTCAAATAATAGAAAAAATAAATTATATTTTAGGCAAAGCTGTGTAAATTACAGTATTAGCATGGAACATTTTTTTTTTGTGGCTACTTATGGGGGATTTAAACAAAGGACTAAACTACCTCAGCTGCCTCTGTATATAGGCAAAGTTGATAGTGCTTGGAGAAGCCAATTAAAAGCAAAGTTGGATTATTACACAATGCTTGGTAGAATGACTGCCTCCCAGGATTCACTTGCAGATCCTGCCCTTGAGCTCACTCACTCGGCTCCCACAGACATCAATATGAACTATGGCTCTAGGATCGCCCAAATGATTGCTGTTCACTTATGAACATCTCTCAGATATCATCACTTGTTTATTATACATCATTTATGAATTCATGATGATAAGGTGCTATTAATGGAATAGAACAGTCTATCCACTGATACACTATTTGATAATTATTTTGTAAATGTATATACATATATATCTTCGAAAACATTTTCAGACGATAGAGCTAGAATAGAGAGGAGGTTCATGTAGCATGTTTACATATTTAAAAGTCATAATTAATCTTAGCAACTATTAAATGAAATATGATCTGTTGTGTTCATTTTCCTACCTTGATAACTATACCTTCAAAGGGTCAGAAATAAAAAACTTATGTTGTTTAAATTGATTATTCTGTCACTGAAAGTCTTCAAAACAGCAGTGATGATTGAGCTTAATTATTAATGCACAAGTCTTTAAGTATTGGGCTATGGATCAGCAGTATTTGCTAAGTAATAAAATAAAGCACATATAACTCACAAATTATACATTTATTCCAGAATATTATTTTTGTTGATTTTATTGCAACAATATCACTAGATATGTTGCTATAATCAGTAGCTTTACACAATTTGTGTTCTAAAGATAGTAATGTCAAATTACCAATTTTTCTTGGGTTATTATAGTTTTCAGACTTTTTAAAATTCAGTGCAATTTGTAGAAACCTCATTCTCGTAAGGACATACCAACTGAGACTGTCAATGAAATTTTTAAAGCAATTCTTAGATTAAAAAATCATGTTTAGATCCAAATATAAAAAGGGGTCATGTATAATAAATTGTGATTACTCTATAACATCTTACAAGATGTCTTAATTTTATTATATAAATTACCAAAATAAAATGGGATTTTTACCACCTCTGGAAACAATAGCTTGATCCATATAGTTAAGTAAAGAATTGTCCTGGCATGTTTCTCACCTACATATACACAGATATAATTATATAATGACTTGTTTAATATTTCAAAATGTTCTTTAGCTTCCATGGACAACTCTGGAGATACTTTGCTACTGCATGAGTATCTCAATAACCACAAATTGGAACATGAAGAGAAATAAAATACATGAACTTTTAGTAGTTATTGGAAAATAATTCTGTACTATTCAAGGATTATTATGCCCATGTCTTCCAAGACAAAAAAAGAAAAAATAAGAAAAAGTTGAAGATTAATTCCATTTGCTTTTCTCTTACCTAAGTAATTCCAGTGTTTCAGTCCTCCGCATACACCAAATAACATCAACTTCGGCAGCAAAATGACACAAAACTTGAAGGACTCCTTTTGTCTAGAGAGTATAGGCAAGCTGTATAGAGAAGTAGCTCCCTGTAGTTTGAAAAATGTTAACCATGAAAGTGTTTGTGAAATGCGGAGCCCAGGACATGCTCTCTTGTCCATGTTCTAAGGTGCTGAGCCTTCGCCATTGATGCCTGCTATTTTATGTCTGTATATGTGCAAATGATGCTGAGGTGAGAATGTTTCGGAGGCTGTACTCTCAGCTTGGCAGAACTCGGGCTTTTTCAATTGTGATATGCCTTTCTGCTCACTTTTTAAGTGGGTTGGCTGCTGTTGAGGGGAACCTGTTCTCCACTCTCCTATATTTTGATGTACTAGAAGTGATAAGGGTGGCAAATTATGTAGTTTAGTAGAGCGAAGAAAATTTCAATCCAACTGTCATGTTTTGTTGGATTGAAAGCTGACACTGTCTGAGAAGAGACTTTATTTTCTGATTGGGTCACCTCTTCAACTGCTGATAGAGGGAGTCAGGGCAGTGTGCTGGGGACAGCTATTCCTGTCAACTTTGTCATCCAGTGTAGCAAGTCTTCATTGTGAAGTCACTCTCATTTTCTCCAGAGTCATGTCAATTGCTTGTGATATTGTTTTCTGAAAGACATCACTTGAGGGCTGAAAAATGATTAGATATAAGTGGAACAGATGCAAGCAGTTGTACTTTTTTTCCAGATTGAAGCCAAGTGTCTGCTCTTCTTGCAAATGTGAGACCATAGCAATGAAAACAGAAAGTGACAAAGAGTTAGCAAACTCTCTTTTGTGTCAGAAGAAAAGAGAAACAATTATTCAGACAATCATATAAACATGGATTAATTTTTAGTTGGACTCAAAATACAACTTTGGATCAGGGATATTGGAATACTTTTTTCTACACTACCCTGACACAATCCTAATAAAATGGTTTTTGTGGGTTTTTTTTTTCTTTTTATTTCAAAAGTGGTCAATCCTCTAATGAGGGAGCTTGTATTTTATTGAAAAACAAAAATACAAAGCCAAAGAGAAATGATTTGACCACCATTAATGATATTGTCACCTTTAGAAATTTGATGCCTCTATCCAAAATCAATTGAGAAAGCTTTGTTAACTCTTTTTCACCTTATGTTCTCATTACTATTGCCTTACATTTGTAAGAAAAGCAGACACCTGGTTTTAATCTGGAAAAAAATACAACTGTTTGCACTTATCCCACCCATTCCTTGGTCAGCCTCCAAGTGATAAATCTCTCAGGGAACAATATTGCAAGCAACTGGCACCATCTTGGAGAAAATGAAAGCGACTCTATTATTTTCCTAGGGGCAAATCAGCAAGCAAAGTTTCTACTTATGTAATAATGGGGTTCCTATAGCCCTCTAGTCATATGCTATCTACCAAAACCTGAGAAGGACAATACCAAAAAAGAAAATTATAGACCAATACCTCTGAAGAACACTGATGCAAAAATCCTAAACAAAAAACCTGAAATATTTAGTCAATAAAAACATATGTACCCAGATGTTCATTGCAGGGCTATTCTTAATGGCCAAGTCATGGAAACAACCAACGTGTCCCTTGATAGGTGACTGAATAAAAAAGCTGTGGTACATATATACCATGGAATATTATTCAGCGACAGGAAAAGATGGAATTCTGGGGGAAGCCAGGGTGGCACAGTGGGTTAAGCACTTGCTTTGCAGCCCCAGGGACCAAGGATTGAATCCTGGCCCCTGCCCTGGTTTGTGCGGACCCATATGCTGAACTGGGTGGGGTGTGCTTCCCTTGTGGGAGGCTCCCAGTTCAGTTCTTGCCCCTCCGATTTGGCCCGTGTCTCAGGGGACGTGCTTCCCGTGCAGGAGGCCCCCAGGCCAGTTCCCACCCTGTGCGGCCCCTGCCCACCTGTGTGGAATGAGACCATGCTTAAACTGATGACGTACAACTACGGAGACTTCTCTGGGCCCTCCCCCTTCTCTCTGTCTCTTTCTGTCTCTGTCTTCCTCTGTCTCTGTCAAAAACAATAAATCTAAAAATAAAAATTAAAAAAAAGATGAAATTCTGTCATTTGCAGCAGCATGGATGGAACTTGAGGTCATCATGGTAAGTGAAATAAGCCAGACAGAAAAAGCTAAGAACCACATGACTTTACTCATGTGGAATATACAACTGAAAGCAACAAAGAAACAAAATCTCATGGACATCATCATGAGGTAGGGGAGCTGAGTATATGGTGATGGAAAGAGTTGTATACCTAGAACCTATATAATTTTTACTAACCAATGTAACCCTAATAAGTTTAACCAAAAATATTTGGTTTTGAAATAAAAATGATTCAGAGTCCATTTAATGACAATACAGCAATGGCTTTATTAAAATTAATACAAGTTGAGAAAAACAGAACTAAATTATGATCATTCTGTACATAAAATATTATAATACATATAGGCCTAAAGACTAAAAATGCATCCACTTCCTGTTGATGGTTTAGGTTTCAAATGAGAATAGGTACCATTGGAAAAAAAAAATTCTAATGTCCCTCTAGGAAAATCACAGAACTTCTTTGGGCTCTTTATCAGGCTGCTTGAGTGTCCAGGTGACGTGACAACTGACTTGCTCTAGAGTCCGTTTTGGAGAGAGTCAGTCTAAGAAGGAAGCTATGCTGCCTTTCATGTCCTAGCCTGTGAGTCACACACCATCACTTCCAGCATGACACATTTGAAGCAAGTCATTGAGACCAGCCCACACTACAAGGGAAAGGAACTCGTCTCTACTCTCTGAGGGAAGACTGTAAGAATGTGTGGACATATTTTTAAATTATTGTGTCAGCCTTAATTCTTTCCTTTCATTTATAATCTACACTGAATCCATCAGCGAGTCCTGTTGACTATCCTTTCATAATAAATCCAGAATCCAACTCTCTGCTACTAATTCAAATGTTACTCATATCTAAGTCACTGTAGTGTCTTGTTTTGCACACACACACACACCCATCCAACCTTCAGGCTATTTTCAATAGTCAGGTGATCCTGTTAGAACACAAGTCAGATCACAATGTATCTTCCTCAGAACAGAAGTCCATGTTTCTATAGTTGTTGGAAAGGCTCTGTGGCTCCTGGCTTCATCTTTAAATGGATCTTTGAGTATCCCTCCCTCTGTTCTTCTGATTTCACCTGTATTGGGTTGCCAACATTAAGTAGAACATCAAATAAACACACATAGGCATAATGCAAAGTTATCTTTTCCTACAAAATTATTGGCTGCTCAGAAACATAGACATTACTTATCCTCCCATAAAGGAATTCATGTGAGGAGGGAGAAAAGAAGGGAGAAGCTCTTGAGGTCTTAGATGGGAAGTGGAAAATCTCTAACGTGAAAATTTAAATGGAGAAAATTTTTATTGCATTAAAAAAATGTAGGGGCTACTGGGATGACTCAGTGGGTTAAGCTCTCATTTTGCAGCTGTGGGGTCTGGGGATCAAATCCCGGTCCCGGACCCAGCCTGCGCGGACCCATATGCTGACCTAGGTGTTCTTCCCTTGTGGGAGGTCCCCAGTTTGGTCCCTTCCCTGGGAGTGCTTCTCATGCTGGAGGACCTGGTTTGCAGGGGTGAGCTTTCCATGTGGAAGGCCCCCTAGCCCGGCTCCTGCTCTGCATGGCCCCACATCCACCTGTGTGGAATGAAACTACATTGGAAAACTGATGATGTACGGCTGTGGGGACTGTTCTGGCCCTCCCTCTTCTCTTTGCCTCTTTCTCTCCGTCAAACAAAAAAAAAATATTTTTTAATGTAGTAATGAAGTTTTGAGTGAATTCATGAAAAATTGAATTAGTATGGTTGGAGGTGTGTATATGTGTGTGAGAGAGAGAGAGCACAATATACAGATAAATAGGATATTTAGAGTAGGGCTTTTTGATTCTCTTTAAATGGAGTGAAACAGGAAGGGAACCCTCTCCGAAGGTTTTTCTGTCCTTTTATTCTATATTTCCATATTACACTCATTGCTTCCACCTCTCCATCAGAGGTGGTTCAGATCTCCAAGCTATGACATAGTTCACTTGGTCTTAGGTGCATGCAGATGGCTTTGCTTAGCAATATCCAAGGTGTGTGGGCACATGGGGGCAATTGCTCTGAACCTTTTGTCACGCCTGAAATAGCTGTCCCTGATGTTAGCCTATCATACCTCTTTACATTAATCAAGGCAGTTGGCATTACCTCATTCAGGACCCTGAGAAGCAAGCATGTATTTATTTTCTAATAGAAGCAAGAGTAGGCTTGCAGGAATTCTGCAGACATTATTGATTCCTTACCCATTGCGTGCATAAAAATATCCTCTGAGGAGGCTGCATGGAACCCTGAAGTACTTGGCTTAGAAATAATACTCACGTTTACTTCCCACAAGTAAAAAGAATTGTCCTGGGTATTGTCGAAAAATCCCAATGCAAAATAAAAAAAAAATGTTTCCCCAGTGTCTCCTATCTCACGATGACAATTGTGAAATAAGTGGTTCTGGTTCTGAAAATAAAATGGAGAGAGAGAGAGAGAGAGAGAGAGAGAGAGAGAGAGAGAGAGAGAGAGAGAGAGAG
>PVKE010013918.1:0-21449 GCA_004027555.1 Craseonycteris thonglongyai | reverse complement strand
GATACCCACATTGACCTCAACTTTTCTAATCACTTGAAACATTCATGGCCTTCCTCATTTTAGCTCTTAAGTATAGACACAGCCTGGGATACTCTTCCTTCTCTTTTGCCTGACAAACATATATTTGTTAAGAACTCATGGTAAGCATACGGTGATGGAAAGTGAGCTGATTCTGGGTGGCGAGCACATAATGTGATATATAGACAATGTAATGTTCAATTGTACACCTGGAAACAATGTAATTGATATCAATTAATGTCACCCCAATAAATTTAACAAAATATGAATAAAAAATACACATATATATTAAAAAAATAAAAAAAGAACTCATGGTAAGCATCCTTTCTTCCTTGAAGTCACTCTGATTACTCCCACCTTCTGTCACCCAAGGAAGTGTCCTCTTGACACTGCTAGCATAGCATCCTCTGTATGAGATCAGAGTATGTATCCCCCTGTTTAATGACATTTCTTCTCTACCTCCCATTGCAGAATGAGCTTCTTTCTAGTAGGCAGTTAATCATGTTTAGCGCAAAGCTGGAAAATTAAAGAGACTCAATACATAGATGAAATAATAAATGAATGGACACATAAGATAAATTAATGAACATGTAAAGGAATGAATTATTGCATTGTAATATGTCAAATAATTACTGATGCATACACATTAATTTATTACATGTATCGATCAATCAGCTAATTTTGTACACAAATTTATCAATCATTATACTGATCAACTTAAGACTATCAAGTCAATTAATAATACATATCAATTAATGATTACATGCACAGTTATGTCTTGCTGAATGAATAGAGGGGAAAAATGAATGCATAAGATATTTATTCAAACTCCTGTGTAACTGAGGGAAGAGATTTTGGTCTCTTCATTGGTATAGAGACTGAATGTTTGTGTCATATGTTGAAATGTAATTTTTTATCTGGCAATATTTGGAGGTGGAGCTTTTGGGAAATTATAGGGTCATGAGGGTGGAGACCTCATGAATGGGATTAGTGTCCTTACAAAAGAGATCCCCCAAATCATTGCCCCTTTCACCAGATGGGGACACAGTGAGAAATTGGCTATCTATGAACCAAGAAGGGGGCTCTTCCCAAGCAGTGAATCTTCCAGCGCATTGATCTTGAACTTCTCAATCTCCACATCTGTGAGAAAATGAATTTCTATTGTTTATCAGTCATCGAGTCTATGCTATTTTATTATAGCAGCCCAAATGGACTGTGGCATTCATATTTTGATTTTTATTAGAAATAGAATTTACTCAACTTTAACCAAGTTGGGAAAATGGAGAGGAAAACAAGGAAGGAATGAGTAGAAGAAATATGAATAACTCAGTGTTTTAACTGTAGCACCTGATGTATTTTCTTGACATGTTTTTTACATAGTATTATCATGTTTTACCATTTTGTATGACATCACTAGATGGCTGTACAATACTCAGTATGATAGGTTGTCACAATTTAACTTATGGAAATCCACCAGCTAAAGACTAGGAGAACACACGGAGTGAAACAAAGTAAGGTTGTTTAGCTTGCTGCTTCAAGGAGGGGTTCTCTGCAAAGGAATTGTTGACGTTTTGGTAGGAGGATTTGGTAGGTTTATTAAAGGATGGGGCTTGTGCTTGGTGATTCTCAGTAGAGCTTAAAGAGAAAGGGGCCATTTCTGAAGTGGATGCTGTCAGAAATCAGAGGCAGTTCGGGATTGGATACTTTAGTCATCTATTTTCTAGGAGGTGGGAGGATTAAAGCAATGACGCATTGTCATTGGTACATAAGTAGTGATCTCTCGGGTTAGTACGAAGAGAGGTGGTTTAGTTGTTTTTGTGGTTGCTGCATGCCCTGGTCTTTGTCTTGTTTCAGACCTGCTCATAGCCATGCTTCAAACAAGTTGATGAGTGTTGATTTTTGTGTGTGTGCTGTTCATCACAGCCTTGCTGGAGCTGCCCACTGCCAGGGACGATTATCACTTTATGAAATGATTTATTTGTTGTTGGTCTTTTATCTTTTCCACTTTTCAGTTCTATGATGTGATATACTGCACATCATTATAAATATAGCTTAAAAAAAAAAAATCCCAGAGAGGGCCAATAGTACCAATTTATGGTTGTTTTTACTTTGGTCTCTCTATAGTGGTTATTTTCTTGCCAAAATTGCCATACACCAGTTTGAACTATCAATAATAATATGTGATCCTGTACCTCCATTGTTATTGTAAATTTGAAAATTTAAAAATTACTTAGCTAATAAGCAAAAGTAGAGTACAATTTTTAACTTATCTAAGTTTCTATAATTATTTGTGAGGTCTAATATTTTTTAAAAGTGTCTTATTAGTATCTGAAGTTATTTTGAAGAATAGTGAAAAATACCTGTCTAATATGTTGCTATTGTAGATATTGTCTACTTAATTTCTCATCACGCATTGTCTCCATTTTACTATACAGAGTGGCATCTTTGGATGGCCCGGTATATATCTGTTGAGACTAAAACTGAATTTTGGTCTTTTTTATAGTGTTTTAGTAAGCAAAATTTTTGAATAATTTTTTTAGGGCAAAAATTTCACCTATTGCCAAAAATTACGGCAATAGATATTGTACATGAATGAATGAATAAGGAAAATTTATTATAACACTCTAAGGCAACATATTTGAGCTGCATGCTTCTTTACATAATTAGTGCATTTAAATTTCCAAAATGAGATGATGGTGTTTTGTTTTGCTTTAAGCTGCTAAATGTGTGGTCATTTGTTATGCAACACTAGAAAATGCACCAGCTTTCTATTTTCCCAAATATTTTTTGGTTAAATCCATTTGAAAAACAAAGGAGACTTTCTGAAAGAGAAGCATATGTCAATGATGTGATGTACCTGAAATTTTGTTTTTTGTAATTTTGGTTTAAAGTTAGCATGGTAAAATTCTAGACACCAAGTGTATTGTCATAAATACCTATTGTATGACAGATCCTTAGATAAATAAGATTTCTAAATGCTAATAGTTTAGCTCTTCATCTTTACCAAAATTGCCTTGTAAAATGATCTAAATGTAAGTAAAAGACACTCCTAAAAGGCCTTAGAGTATATTCCTCTTTATCTGTTATTGTTACTGACTTTTATATCTGATTGTTGCTTTTATGTAACAACAGAAATGTACTCAATAATAAAATCTGTATTTAAATTACTGTTCAAGTTTTATTTTAAATATTTAAAAAATTATTTAAAGTATTGAAACATAAATATTACTGGAGATATTGAAACCTAATTTTCTTGAATATGCATACTAACTAAATGTAAATAATGTATATGTATATTTTATACATATAAATGTAGTTTTATACATTAGGCAAGTATATGTGTAAATATATATATATAAACATTTTAAGTATACATTTAAAAATCTGTGATACCTTCAGAAATGCAAGCAATTACTGTTTCTTTATTTTAGTAAGCTAAACTCCACCAGACTGAATGACATGTTTTATTCACTTATGACAATCTTGTGACATCAATCACATCTTGCAACTAGCAACTGCAGCCATGCCGTTGCCCAGTAGTTTCCCTGTAACTATTTTTTTGAGTCATTTCAAGAGTAATTCATAAACCATTTTTAATGACACTATATGGAAACAGATAATAAATTAATTCAATTTACACGGGCTTTTAAAATATATAGCTCTATTTTAGGTTGCAGTTAATTTTGTATTGTTACTTTTATCAGCAGCATAAGATACAGTGTTTTGTTTTTTTAAGATAAGGTTTTTGTTGTTGCAATCTAGGAAAAAATTGCAGTGTAACTGTGAAGTCTTTATTTTTTATGGGGAGGGTAAAAATGCAAGCTTACCATCTCTTCTCCCATATGCTTCTAGTTTCATGTCTGCTCTTCCATCTATTCCATTAACATTATGGTTAATGAAAGCTCTCCAGAATTTCAAATGCCTTGAAAAGTAGACAACGGCTGCTCTTTGGAGGATACATTGAGAATAAATAACAATAAAAACAGGGTGCTTCATTCAGGCGTTTGAAGTCTTTAAAGACACAGTCACTATGATCTTTTTACCACTGCTACAGAAAAGAGGACCACATTTCACATTTCTGGCATTACTAATGACAACACCGCAACTGAAAGAAAGCGTGAATTTCTGGGAGTAGCGTTAGGATAGAGGACTCCCACTGAGCTCACCAGTTCCTTGCTCTGCACAGCTGCCTTCTCAGCTGGGGGTTTTAAATCAGCACAGTGAGAAAAGACAGAAATGACCATGATGCATTTTCCTCACTGAGAAAAAGGTAATGTCCAATTAATGCTTCAACTTTCTGTTTTCCAACTGACTTATTTTTTGTCTTTTGTTTGTATGTTTTGCTTTGTGTCTTTCCTTTTTTGTTGTTATTCTTGTTGTTTCTTTTCATTATAAAGCAAAATGCTTGCACTAAAAACACTTTTGTGCTTATAGTTTTGCAAGGACACTGAACTTCTCAGGGCTTTGCAGAAATCAATAGGAGTTAGAGAAGTGATAGTGCTTTTGAAAATGTGTACATTCACACCTCTGGGATATGAACAAGGGATCATGCTCACCTACTAAGCTTGTATGTAACCATAAAATATTGTGACTGAAAGAGCAGAGACGGTTTTAAAAGTATTTCAATAATGCAACATCTGACTTGCTGAGAATGCATATATTTATCTGTTGTAGAATTGTGTGTACCGTGGGTTTAAGGTGAGCTCTATTTTAAGGCTGGTTTGAATAGTAATAAAATAGTTAATTTTAAAAAAGCAATGCTTTTAATCCTCCAGCCATTAAGAAATATTAATATATTATCTTCATTTTGCACTTGTTGTAAATTGTATTTGGAATTGCATAGATACAAATTTATCAACACTATTTTATAGAATCTGTTCTTCATGGGGTTATTAAGTTCTGTGTTCTTAGAGACAAACCTGCCAGGGTTTAGGTGTACTCTTTTTTTTGTCTTTGAGAACAATTTATTTTGCCAGCCCAGAATGATATAAGAAAAGAAGTGTGACATGGTATGTGTATGTGTGTACAAACATGTGAATGTATGCTTAACTCTGACTTTGATTTTATGCATTTCCTCTCAGATTTTTATTAGGCTTTCAGTTGGAAAGATAAACGCTTTGGAGCTTGAATAATATTCTTAAGAATAAAGTTCAAGTGTTGACTGTTCATTGAAAACATGTCAGTATGGTTTTATTTTAAAGCTTGAACCAAACTATCAATTGCCACTACTTTAGTAATCATTCCTTATAAAATCTGATCAGCAGTTCATTTGATAAACATTTATTATGTGCTAGGCCTGGAGCTTGGCAATGGAGATCAAAAGATAAGTATGTGGTTCTCTTAAGACATTTATAGTTTAAACTTTTTGATCAGCGAGCTATTTTTTAAAGAAGGTTCTGATATTTAACCTAATTTGGTGCAACTCCTGTTGGAATAGAGTTTGCAGAATCTATTGAATTTCACCTCATACTAGGTGAATATTTGCCTAGTAGGCAATTGTTCTACAGAGAATTAACTTTTGTCTACTTAGGCAACAGCTGTTTATTGAATGGCTGTATTGAACCACTGAATCACTCACTACATCCTAGCATGGAACTGAGGACGAAGAAGTAGCCTAACCACTTGTTAGGAGGAGACAGGGGCAAGGGTGACCAAGAAATTAAACCTGTTGACTTGATTCTGTGGCAGTTCATCCTGCCCACTTGATTTTCATAATGGATGACACTGACCCAAAGGAAAAGTAATGGCTTCTACACATATTCATAAGCACGTTCAGAATACTTGGAAGTGACTTTAAAGTTAAATGATAAATAGTGTGTAATAATAACGTTCTTTCAAATTCTGTGTTAAGAAAAGTGTGCAGAAATTATCTTAAATTATTCACACAGTGTAGTGATTTTAGATTTCAGATGCTTCTAAGTGATGAAGATTTTAACAATAGTTTCCCTGAGCTTTCCCTTGACCTACCAACTAGCAAAACACACAAGTTCTTAATGTCCACTGAGATTGCTATATCTCTCTGGCGCCTGCTTTTGTTACTAGTGAAACCTGTCCATTGAGCACGTTTCTGGGATCCCACCATGGAAGGCATTTGGAAAACATTTATATGTAACTTCACATCATTTCTGTTTCTCATTTTTAATGCTTCATATTTCTATTTCAACATTGCAGTGGAATACATTTTTTTCTATTTTCTCTTTTGATCTCTTGGTTTTTTTCTTTTTTTTTTCTGAATTCTTCCTAATTTATATTTGTTTTATCTCTTCTCTATCTATCTGTCTGTCTATCTATCTGTCTACCTACCTATCTAACATCTATGTCTATCATCTATCTATCATCTATCTATCTATCATCTTTCTATTTATCATCTATCATCACCTCTCTATCATGTATCTATCTAGCTACTCATCATCTATCAATCTAAAAATAAGCATCTAATTTTCTTTTTAGCCCATCCTCATGTATTTCAAATTCATTTATGCGATCATTTGTGTCATAACAATTGAAAAAACTCAGTTCTTGTGTTCCTAGTCTCCTTTATAGAGAAAGTAGCCATATTCTTTAGTTCTGGACATTGAGCATAAACTTGCTAAGAGCTCTATGAAAGAGTTTGTTTGTCTGATTTAAGAGAAAGACATGGCTGACATAGCTCCTCTCCTCTTTCTTGAAGGCAGACTGGGATGCTGAAAGCTACTGCAGCCATTTTGTGACTATGAGGCAAGTATAAGGAAATCCCAAGAGAATTTCAGAAATGTTAACCCTAACATTCTAAAACGATTGAATCAATTCTAGCTGATCCCTTAAAACTATTGGTTATGTCAGAAAAAATAAATCAATATTTATTAAGTTACTCTAAACTGTGTTTTCTGATAATTTTAGTCAGAAGCGTTCCTAACTGATGACATATGCATAAACAGTTTGTTGGATATTGTTGAAAGTTGAGCATTATGTTAAGTAAAACATAATTTTTTGCCTTTAATAACTTTGTGGTGAACATTATATATGGTAAGCAAATAATCAAAAGACTTTCTGATACCCACCCAAGGTTTGAGGTAAATTTTCAGGGGTATATTTCTTATTGTTCCTTGGTGTTCATCTTCTCAAATGTAAAGTAAGGGATTACATTATTTCTAAGATCCGTTGCAGACCTAAATTTCAGAATTTATTAGAATAAGTCGTATTTTAGATCTATGGATTTATAATAGTACATGCAAAGTGATACTTTAAAAATTGTATTTCATGGATATTTAGATATGAAGTCATTGTACCTTTAACTGTTCATCCTTAGGAATCTGTACATTCTACATTCAAAAAATTCAGCTATGAGTCTGAGCCTTTTGATATGCCATTATCCACTCTAAAATTCTAGTTTATTTAGTTATTTACCTACCAAAATGAGCACAAAAATAATACCTGGAAGCATTCTTTAGGAATAATTTTTCCCCAATAAAACTCTATGCAACCTCATTAATTTTCTTCCCTTTAGTGAGTATAAAGTCCAGAACAAAATAATTCTACTAATATGGAGATATATCTAATAGTGTTTTTTTTAGTCATTTTGTGATATGACTGTTCAAGTGTATGAATTTGGCATAAGTAAGTTTCATTGATAGCAAGAAAAATACTCTCAAATTGCTTAGAGGAGGCATAAAGCATAATACATAAAATGTTTCTATATTACTTAGAAGAATATATGAACAAATGTTAATAGAAGGTGACTTGATCATAAACAACATTAATTTCAAAGCCTATTTTATTTTTCCACCTCATCTTGCAACAGCATGGAGTTGTATGATCTAATCAGATGCCAGTTGCTTTAACCAAGTCTTTTTTTTGGCCATTTAGGTTAATGCTTAACTCTAATTTGTAATTTGGTTGTTGTGGGAAACAGAGAAGTGCAAAGAAACCATACTGGAAAAAGAAAATAAGTGAATTATAGACTATACAGAAAGGAGACAATTGGTTGCAAGCGAAAAACTTTAATGCAGAAGACAAAAAGAAATGACGTATGTGTGTCAGTGCATGTGTATGTGCGATGCATAAGCAGACGTGTGGGGTGATTAGGGAAGGAGAATAGAAATACATTTGTAGAGAGGTTGTATTCTTTTTGTGAGATGAGGTATCTATTGCTGGATAATTATTACCACCTCTTGTTTTCCAGAGTAACGTGCAGCCCATGGCCTGGATTGCTGATCTGGTGTTTAAAAGTGAGGATTTTTCGCTTTCTTTGAAGCAGCACACCATCTCTGGGTAGTGGTCGGGTAGAAAACACACAGAGATGCCTTTTCTCTACATGCTGGAAAGCAGTCTTCCCTGTTGCCAAGGAAACAGCCTCAGGCAGCAAGGGTCACCTTCGGAAACAATTGGAAGACTTCAAAAGCAGATCAATAGAGAAATGCCAAGACCTGAACTTCCTAGCTAGCCTTGTCGTCTAATTTTAAATGTCATTTTATCAACAAACACTTGCTTACGTGAGTACTATGTACTTGGGGAGTAGGAAGACAAAAGTGAAAGTGTAATAAGACCAGCCGAGGATTTTCAAGCTCTGCAATTGGAAGCCTGTGGTTTCTGGTAGAAACGCTTTGAGGGGAGGAGTGAGCAGGAACAGCAGCTTGGATGATGAATTGACATTCAGGTTTAAGTGAGAAGCTGCATTTACGACTTTATTTGCAGAAAATTTTCCACTCACTTAAAAAAATATAGGTTATTTTACTCGTACAAGCACATGTCATTATACTTTGCCTAAGTTAGTTTCTTTTTTATTTTTTAATTTTAATATCTAAAAATGTTTAGTCATATTCTAGGTTTTAGTTCATTCATTCATTCATTCATCCTTCTAACAGACATTTATGATTTCAGACTATGACAGGTACTACTCTGGAGATGAAGATCAAATAGAACATAGGCCCAATATCTGAGGTCTGAGGGACTCAGTCTGATGAAGTCAGATATAGAAACAAACAATGGAATCACTTGCAGAAGGGGCGCAGGAAGATGATTGCCATTCTTTCTTTCTCTTTTTTTTCCCCAAAGATTTATATTTATTGTTTTTGACAGAGAGAGACAGAGAGAATGGGGAGGGCCCAGAGCAGTCTCCATAGTTGTACATTAGTTTTTTTGGTATGGATTTGTTCCACAGGTGAGCACAGGGCCACGCAGGACAGGAACTGGGTGGGGTCCTCCAGCATGGAGGCAGGCCCCTGTGAGCTGGATGCCTCCTACTTGGGAAGCATGCCTGGGGTGGGAGCTGAACCAGTTGCCTCCCACATGGGAAGCTCACCCCACTGAGAAACAAACTGGGGGCCACACCCCAGCTCAGCATATGGGTCTGCACGGGCCCGGGTCGGGATTTGATCCTCGGACCCCGATGATTGCCAGATGAGTGTTCAACTCACTGAGCCATCCTGGCATCCCCTTGTCATTCTTTCTGGGGAGGTGAGACAAGGTTTTGGGGAGAGAAACTGCTTTTAGCGTTGAAGGATGGACAAAGATTAAGCAGACAGTCTAGCACTGGAAGAACGTTCTAAGACACAGACAACAGCAAATGCAAAGTGCAGAGATGTGCAGAGTAGGTTTCCCTGGTGTTGAAAGATCAGGAATTGTTGGGGAGTGTGTTTGGAGATGAGGTTAGAAAAGGAAATTGGGCCTAGATAAAAAAAAGTCCTTACATAGTGTCCAAAAAAATAAAGAAAAAAAGTATGATTTATGGTTAGTGTTCTAGATATTTCCTTTATAGCTTTAGATATAGCAAATGGGATTATTTAGTCCTCTAATGAATAGAGCTTTAATAAATGTGGTATTTACTCCTTTTTTCCCTTTTATAATTCAGAATTATTCATAGATACCTATGTACTTTCAGAAGGCTTAAGGAATTGGAATTTCAATGATGCTTTATTTCTAAAGCAATAATTTTGAAGTCTAGGGATAACTCTCGCAATTAAAACATAATAATATTTGCTTATTAAAATACAAACAGGGGAAGCCAGGATGGCTCAGTGGGTTGAGTTGGCTTGCCTTGTAGCCCCGAGCCCCAAGGTCTGAGGATCAAGTTCTGGTCCCCGTCTTGGCCCCGACTAGTGCGGACCCATATGCTGAACTGAGGTGTGCTTCCCATGTGGGGCAGGGGGCCCAGTTCAGTTCCTGCTGGGGCGAGCTTCCAAGTAGGAGCCCTCGGTTTGGCCCTGGGCTTGTGGGGGCGTGCCTCCCATGTGGGAGGCCCTCGACCCGGTTCCCACCCTGCGTGGCTCTGTGCCCACCTGTGTGAAATGAAACTGTGTCAAAAACTAGTGACGTACAACTATGGAGACTGCTCTGGGCCCTCCCCCTTCCCTCTGTCTTTATCTCCCTGTCAAAAACAATAAAATAAATCTTAAAAAAAAAAAAAGAAAAAAGAAAACAAATAATGAAATTTTATGATAGGAGTTAGGATGACCTCCACTTTCAAAGTAGCTAGTAGGATTAAGTTGTCAGTAGCAATAATTTCTTGAAAGCACGTACCTTTTTGTCAGAAGATTAAAAAGTGACAAGTTCTGATGGCCTTTCTGACCACTAACATATTATGCTGCACACTGAAATGTACCTTGTTAACTCTTCCTTTATGAAGGACAAGAATGAAACTCCATGTACAAGAAAACGTGGAGGGTGCGTATATTTGAGAGCTAAAATTTTTGGCATCGCTTAGGTTAGCCACCTGTTCTAGCCTGCATTTGCTGAATAAATTAGATGCTCTGGGGAGACTGTATGCAGCTGATTGGTCTGTCTTGTTACCAGGGCAACCACTTTTTCTCTCTGCTCTATGACTCTGAAAGGGTTCATAACTCATTAGTACTCCTCTGGGTAGGAAAATGAGAGAATTTCTTTTTTAAAATGGCTAGCCAAAATGGTGAAACTAACAGAATTTAACAGTTTGCTCTTACCATATTGTTTACTCAGGCAGTACATTTCCCACATGTTTTAAAAATGGGTTTAAACCTGAAAGGCATATAAATAACACCTAAATGCAGGGATATTAATGATAACTTATTTAAAAAATTAAAAATATCTTCCAATGTTAAGTGGAATTTGTCTAAGGAAATATATGTAAAAGTGTAGATTCTCTGAAATCAGTCTGAAAAGGCAGTGAATGAAAGCTATTTTCCCAAATCATGCCAGCTATTATTTCTATCAGGATTTTCCTCACTCTACAGAGATGATCAAACATGAAAGAACAATGATTTAGCAAAGACTCTCAGATCCACCAAACCATCAGGTCAGGGGCTAAGTAATCATTTTCTGAAAGCCAAAGGGCTGGGGAATTGTGGGAAGATGGCTGACCCCACTTTATGTTAAAGCCATCAGAAATCAGTACAGATTATCACCCCAAGTGTCATTTAGACATCAAGCATGTTACTTTTCTTCTACTTTGTAATGTATATTTGTCTTTTCCCTTCACCTTTGTGTGCTCTCCTTTTGTACTCCAAATCTTCATGCACTAAAAGACAAGACAAAAGAAAACAAACAAACAAACAAACAAACAAGCAAGCAAACCGAAACAGTAGGATTCCCAAACAGATCCGCTAAATTTTTTTCATCACCTACCTGGTACTAGGAATTTTATGTTATACCATTTGCTTTGTTTCTCATATCAACTCAGTGAAGTAGAACACTTTGCTAGTATCTCCAAGAGGATATTAAGTTTAAAAAAATTTTATTTCCTTTTCCATTCCTGCCCTTAGCCCACTTTCCCAAGAAAATCTACGTGTCCTCTTTCAAATATGCCAACAATTGATCATTGTATTGCCTTTTTATCTTCAATAGGTAAGTCATTCACGTTTTGCCAGAATGGAATAGAAATTAGATTCCTCTCCCTGAGCAACCATGCAGAAAACATTTCCCAGCTAATGATGATAACAGTACAAACCAATTCAAGGCCAATTTCTTGAACAAGGCATGCGCCCCAATTCTGTGGCTTAACGTTAGCCTCCAAAGTTTAACTTGCGTGTGGAACTTCTTTTCTTTATAAATGACACAGACCAGAATTTTGTTGAGGGAATTCACACAACACAGGAAGAATGTCTGTCCCATCTTTGGCTTCTGGTGTAGAAACTTCCCTGCCTTAAAAATCAAATTGTGTAACACTGACTAGAATTTTACTCAGGGACAAATGACTTTCCAAGCCAAGGTCAAGGCAATTCTAAAACTCTTGTATTTCATGGCCCCTGCCTCCTCTTTCCACTGGGAAAGATCCCGGGAAACTTCTAGTCTCAATCCTGTATCTCAGGTTTAATCAGACAGATACCATCCTGATCATTTCTTTACTAGAACGTGACCTACTTAAGGTCACAGATTCTTATTCAGGATTTAGGAGACACTGAATAATTTTTTTTTTTAACTATGCATCATGCTTCTGAGGAGGAATGCAGACCTATCAAAGATAAAAGCATTCCTAAACTTTTCCTCATTTTATTGCCACCAAATGTATTCAGGCTACCTTTGTGGGTTTTTTTTACCTCTCAAAGTTTCCAAGGTATCAATAGTGAACCCTGGCAGTGGTTCAAGGCCTAAACCCAATATTTCAAACACCAGGAATTTGGTACTACTCAGAATGTACCCGGAATCTAGTGATTCCTAGTGATCCACAGGTACCATTTTGCCACTTTTCTTGGGGTTGTTCTGGTTCTTTGGTCATGATCTCACTATGCTGTGATTCATTCATTTGTTTCAAAGGTTTGACCTGTTTCCCCATTTGAAGGCAACCCTTAATCAGGACATTATTGATAAATTATTATTGATAATGATGAAATTCCCTTTGGAATTTTGTTTGAGAATGTCATGAAAAAGTGCTGTTGACATGACCTGCAAAGCACACCCAGTATCTCCTGAAATAATCTGAGCTTAGATGTATTTTCAATAGAAGAGGGACAAGATGAGCTCTAGCTTATTACTATGTCATCACTTTTGAACCAGGTCCATTTGAAAGGGATGTGCTCATATTGGAGCTCAAGACTATGAGCAGAAAAAAATAAAATAAAATTGAGGGCTGGGTTTATGTTTCTCTTCATGCATCTGCTAGTACAGTGTCCATTGGAATATTCTATTTGTAATAATAGTTTTGTCTTGAGTCAAATAACAATTGTGGGTTCATATGTGTTCTTTATCTTGAACTTTCAAATATCTAGATAAGGAGTGAAGGTAACAACTCAGGAAATTTGATTTACAGAAAGCCTAGTATTTATTAAATGTAAAAGTAAGATAAATGGAGGAAGAAAAAAATTTTTTTTCTTCTGGACAGGATGCAGCTTTTTTGAATGTATGAGAGCTGTCCAGAAAAAATCTAGCCAACAATGCCTCCAGTTTTCATAGTACATGGCTGAATACTTTTCAGAAAGCTCTTGTGTTGTCTCGACTTTGATTCATGTCAGTGGTTTCCAAACCTGTCTGCACATTAGATATCTCTGAGGTGATATAATAATAATAATAATAGATAAAGGATAATAGTAATAATAATAATAGATAAATAATAAAAGCCAAGGTTCCATCTGAATATTCTGCTTCAGTTTTGGGGTTTGTTTATCTGGACATTGATATTTTTAAAACCCTTAAGTGGTTCTAATGCAGCTTGGTTGAAAACGTTGGTGTTTGTGGCAGTACCCCACTATATTCTCATATTTTCCTTCAGTATTTTCTTAACTATTCTGTCATATTTTTCTTTGTTGCCCACAGCATTTGTGGCGTTGTGCCCTGAAACATCCTTTAAGTTAAAATAAGAAAGCTGTGCTTTATACACAGGAGACACTTTATTGTTACTACGTATTTTCTCTCAAAATGGGTTTTCACAAAGTGGAATGACTGACCATCACTCAAGTATGCGAGGAATGCAGTAATTTCTTTGGCTTCTCTGGTTTTATCAGGGCTTTGTACAGAGGTCCCTAGACTCTGTGGAACCCATCAGTGATCTGCTAATAAATACATACTGTCTTGTTCCAGAAGAGGCAACTGCGTGGTCTGCTTTCAGTCAGCTAGGAACAACTTTAATCCTTTACTGAGATGCCTTCCTGCTAACCCCACACTCTTCAAAGTGAATCAGCTCTCAAGTCAGCCAGTCACTATCTGCTTTTCCACCACCTCTGGCCTGTGGGTCTTCAGGAAGGTCACATGACATTTTTGCTGTGTAAAATGACGAAGACAGATGCAGGAGTCTCTCTAAGACACCCTTTTCACTTTAGGTACAATAAACTACAATCTAAATAAACTCTTCAGTAGAATATGAATGCTATTCGGAACCAACAGCAAGAACAATAGCCTTTTTTTTTTTCTATAAATACATTTGCAATGGCTAACTAGAGCCAAATTAAGTTGTTTTGAAGGGCTGTGGACTCCTCACATGTGCACATATGTATAGCAGTTCATTAAAAAAACAGAACTGATATCTAAGGCCTGGTGCTGGCTGTCATAGGGCTTGCATACTTTCATCAGACACAATACGTGACCTTAAAAGTTTACTGGCTCTCATCAGAGAGCTAAGGCAGGTACACAAAAAATATAAAAAATCTCAAGTCTGTAAGATTTGTACATAATCCTAGTATTTGAAGGGGATTTTCTCCACCGGCATAAAATGTAGAGAATACTGAACTATTAAGTGCCCCCCCACCCCCAAAATTTCCTGGCATCTGTTCTTGCTCATTGCAATCACTCTAAGCAAAAGGTCTTTTTAAAATTATTTTTTGTGTGTGTCAAATGTAGTTGAAAAAATAAAGAGATCAAAAAAAGTAAACTTTAGTCATCTTATGAAAAATGATTCTTTGACTTAATTATAGATTCACATGATATTGTAAAAAATGATAGAGATCCCATATAGCCTTTACTCAGTTTCTTCCAATGGTAATTTGCAAAACTTTTCACTATAGTATAATATCAAAACCAAGATATTGGTAGTAGTACAGCCCACCAATTTTATTTAGATTATCCCAGTTTTATTTATACTGGTGTTTTATGTGTGTGTGTTCTATGTGTGTGTGTTCTA
Source organism: Craseonycteris thonglongyai (assembly GCA_004027555.1). NCBI lineage: Eukaryota > Metazoa > Chordata > Mammalia > Chiroptera > Craseonycteridae > Craseonycteris > Craseonycteris thonglongyai. Next base: position 6,430 of record PVKE010013918.1, on the reverse strand, counting down.
TGTAATTTTCTATCTGTAGCTTCCTACCCACCATCATACTCAAGACGCAGAATTGTTCCATTGCCACAGGGATCCCTGTGCTTGCTCTTTTATAACCTCTCTGCATTACCCACTCCGTCCCTCTCCCTAATGTCCAGCAACCACCAATCTGCTCTCAATTTCTATGATTTTGTCATATCAATACAGCTATATAAACAGAATCATATAATATGCAACCTTTTGAAAACTGGCTTTTTTCGCTTTTAATATCTTTGAGACTTATTCAAATTACTACATCTATCAATAGTTCATTTCTTTTCATTTCATTGTATGGATGGGCCCCAGTGTGCTTAACCATTTGCTCATTGAAGGCCATCTGTTCTGTCTTCAGTTTTTGGCTATAATAAATAAACATGTTATAAATGTTCACATACAGGTTTTTTTATATACATTTTTTATTTTAAGATTTATTTTGTTTGAGAGAAGGTGTGAGAGAGAGAGAAGGAAGGTGGTCATAGAGCAAGCTCCATAGTTGTACGTCATTAGTTGTGACATGGTTTCACTTCACACAGGTGGATGTGGGGCTGTGTGGAGTAGGGACCAAGTTGGAGGCCTCCTGCACAGGAGGGGACAACCTTCACTTCCATGCCATCCTGGTGGTTACCAGTTGCACCATAGTTTAGCATATGGTTTACATGGGCTGGGGCCTGGAATTGAACCCCGGACCTTGTGATTGTGAAGCGAGTGCTCAACCTCTGAGCTATTTTGGCATCCTCCCTGTATAGGTTTTTACTTAAATGTCCATTTCTCTGGCGTTAACTGTCAGGGTGCCTTCACTGCATTGTACGGTAATTGCAGATGATCTCTTTAATTACAATCTGATTGGGTTTAAAACCTTTCAATTGCGTGTCATTACTCTTAGCATGAAAGAGTCGATGTCAGTCTAAAAATCCCTGAAATGTCTGGAGTTGGCTGTTTTTGTATTCTTCATTGAATGCCTCTTCCTTCCTATGCTTCTCCTTCCAGACACATGGGCTTTCTTTTAATTTCTTAAACTTTCCGTGTTTTTATGTTACCACAGATGTCCTTTAAAAGTGGTAAACAAACAAACAAACAAACAAACAAGAAACTATTAATATCAGTAGCACGCTGATGGAATGGTTGGTCTGCAACTGAATTGGACTTAATATGAGTTCTTTTTCCTATCATTTAGCTCATAATCCTCATGATCTTCATACCAAGCTCAGTTTTCTTAAAATTTATTGTTTATTTTTTCCATAATAAAGCTCATGATACTGATGTTCAGAGAGGCAAGTCCTTCCCTCACCTCCTCCATTATGCTATCTCATGGGATAATATGTTCCAACAATCCAACTTTCTAGCAAGACAATATGTGCTGTGGACCTAATCTGAGTTAATGGTTATTTATTTTAATGGATCAATTTTATTTCCTTGGTGGTAAGAGTTAGTTTTTATGCAATTTGATAATTAACTAACTTTATTAATATAGGAATATCTGACCAGTTTTGAAATGATAGATTGTTTTTACAACAAAAATGCATTACTAACTTGATGGTCTGTTAAATTAGGATGAATAGAATGAAGTTTAAAATTATGAAATGAGGAGATTTATAAGCTTTCTGTATGGTTCCTAAATGTGGTCTTAGTTAACACTAAAGTAAACAAATGTCAACAGGATTTAGAGGCAAATACATAAATAAGTAAACAGGTAAGTGAATCAATTATAAATTAATCAAACAACTGTGTCCTGTTTCTCTATCAATTATCACACCTAATATTTTCTTCACACCCATTTAGACTATCTCCCAAAGTATATAGTTTAAGATTTGACAGAATATAAACTAATCACTTAAAGTATATAGTTTGCAAGCTTTTTCTTCTAGCTTTACATCTTAATATTTTTGTTTTTTAGCTTTTATAGTTACCAACTATCTTTCTTGATTTCTACATTGACAGGAGTTTAGGACAAGTAATCACAATTTTCTCTTTAATCCAAGAATTAGGTGAAGAGTCTCAGAGTTAGCTATAAATGGGAAAAGTTCAACAATGATATAGATGGCTTTAATTAAGACCTACAATTGTAATAATGGAAGATAAAGTCAAATTTAAGAAATTTGCAAAAGAAATTATAGTGACAATTCTTAGCCTTTGTAACTACAAATTTAAAAAGCTTCATTCTTTCCATGGGATTCAGACTTTTAGTAGAAGTAATACTTCCTGTGCCAATTAAATGATTTTAGGTAGAATTTTTAATTATTTTATGATGGAGAAAACGTTTAAAAAGGTATACATGATTAAGAAAAAGAAAAACTTAATTTGTAAGTAATAGACAACTTAATATGCTTCACAGAAAATCCAACTTTCTGTACATTAATATACAGAATTATAATTTATGTTCATTGCTGAATTTCTAAAGCACTGACTATAAATTGTCAAATGAATAGGAATGTATGTACCCATCCATATAACTGATCTGAAGCTCGGTAGTCCTAATATACATACACTGAAATAAAATTTCTTGTGATCAATAGAGGTTATCAGTTTTCAATATCACTGCCTTTGAAATATTAAATTACAGGGTCTGGCAGAAGTAATGCCCCTTTTATGAGCTGGTAATTTATATGAAATCTTTTATTATAAAATTATAAGCATGTAAATCTGTAACATAAGAATATCACACTCAAGTACACCACATGAACCGCTAGGTGAAATGTTCAAGTTTCTCTCCATCTTGTGTGTGAGACAAAGCAAGCCTTATGACATTATGCCATTACTTCTGCTGGAGCCTGTATTTCCATTTTCCCATTCATTTAAGTATTCACTCATTTAATAACTATTTATTATGTACCTACTAGGTACCTAACACTACACCAGGTACAGAGATGCGTTAATAAGCATGAGGTAGAAAGGATTTAAAGCAAAGAGCTTGGTAGAAGGGCCTGACAAAATACATTAATAAGCATGTCACTTTAGGTTGATAAAGGTGCTCAGAAGGAAAGAAACAAGGCTTTCTGTGAGTTACTACAAAGAACCTGGTTTTGGTTGGGGGGTGGGGTGGGGTTCGGTGGGAAGCAGGTCAGGAATTCTTGAGTAAGTGAAGCTTTAGGTTAGGCTGCAGGTCAATTGGAGAGGTAGGAAGGGGTCAAAATGGGCACTACAGAAAGATGATCAGCATATGCAAAACCCCAGTAGGAGGGGCTCTGTCACATTAAGACATGAAACAAGGCAGTTGTGTTGACTATAGTGTCACGATAGTAGAAAGTGGGGGTGGAAAAGTACTGAAGGACAGGGCCAAGAATCATAAACCATTTCAATAACTTCTGCAAAAAACACGCCCCATTTTTCCCACTGCAAGTTAGTATCAACATTATACATGAGTGCAATTCATTAATTTTGAACAAAAAGGACAGCAAACATTATGTGAAATTTTGGAACATGTAACATGGGCTATAATGTGAAATACTGCATGGATAAATGAGATATATTTCACCATCTAAATTTCCCACATCATGCCCCATCATTATTTTTTATCTAATAAAATTTTTTTGATGATTTAGAAGATGATATAGGATCTCTATATCAGGCATGTTTCTGGCTTATGAGAAACAGAACTCCCGACCAACAGTGGCTTAAACCATATGAACACATATTATTTACCTAACAGGAAATCTAAAACAAAATCTAGAAATCACCAAGGACGAAGGCTTTTTTTCTTATCTCTCTTGTATGACATACTTAATGCCTTGGCTTCTCATGGGTGTGAGATGCCTGATACATCTCCAGGAATCAGAAAATAAATAAATAAGTCTATGTTCTAGGCAGAAACAAAGGGGAAGAAGGAGTACAAATAATTGATCATTTCTTACTTGTCACTTTTATCAGGAAAATGGAACACATTCCCAGCTAATCCAAAACAATCCTCTACTTAGTTTCACTGGTCAAAAAAAATCACAGTGTCCTCCACCCCTACCTGGAAGGGAGTCTGAGAGTAAGAACTGGGCTTTTCTCAGACCCAATGAAGAGGCCAGAAATGGAGAAAGGAAAGGGGTTGTTGCTTGCTTATTCAGACAACAGTGCAAATGCGTAAAGAGATTGGGTTATGAAAAAACTTACCTTGGAAACCAAATGGGGCTTAATTTGTTTTGGACATAACTATTCTCTAAGCTTCTATTTCACAATTGAAGTTTTGTAAATTTTCTACAATAATTTTTGATACTCGGTTTTTATTTCATGAGTAGAGAGAAAATGATGGATGCTGGATCATATAATCCTATGTTAGATCACACGATGACAACACTAGAACTGCCCCCCCCCACCTTTTTTTTAATGCTTAGCTCACGTTGGCACCAATGGTGCATTTTTGATAGTCATCAGCTAGTAGGAATATAATAGAATGTGATTAAGGAAGTATACCATGCTTTCCCGGAAGTGAAGGCCTAGTAGTGTCGTGAAGCACTATACAAATAAAGGTTCCACATGAGTTTGACTAGAGAAAAGTGGCAGATGAACTGAGGTAGCTGATGGCACACACAGTTAGCATAGACATGCCCAATGCTTTTGAAACAATGATGTGGCTGTCAGTATAATGTTCGACTTTCAAATGGTTTAAGTTTTAGAATATTGAGATGATTCACCCCATTAAATCAATAACATTAAGTTTAATTTTATTGGCTTCATTATTTGGTTCATATTTAATTTGTAAATTTGTTTCAATAGCTGACTAAGTCCTCTGAGCATAAGATGTTCATACCTAGCTTTTTATTTAAACACATTTACAGGGATAGTCAAAGCAATGCACAGCAACAATGGGTATATATAGGGGTTAATATGTCTTTCTTTAAAAAGGTCCTGTCAAATTTTAGTAACACTATAGTACAGAGACCTTGAAGTTTATCATTGACAACCATGAAATCACCCTATTGCACCTAGGTTGAGCGAGGAAAAGAAGATATATCTATTTCTGTCCTACCCTACCCTTTGCTATTCCACATTTTTAAGAAGCAATCCACACACTCTTTCTATTCTCTGTGTTTTTTTGGTTTGTCCCAGGGAATTTGTATTCTCGTCCAAGGAACTGACAGACCAAAGGCATTAAAATGTCCCTGAGGAGAAGTAACTCTTGGGGGTATTCCATGCATCGTACACAGCAAACTGTACCTGGAATTTTAAAGCTGGCAGTATTTAATTTGCTGAAGAAAATCAGGAGTATGTGTGCAGAGAAAACTTGTGAAGAAAAGCTTCTTGACAATGAAGCTCTAGTCAGTATCGAATGGGTAAGCTCAAACTGGACCCTTGCTTCGCGCTCCTCCTATTAAGTGATGGCTCATTTTCATGGAGCAGCACAGCTAAGAAGAACCTTCAAGGTCACTTATGTGTCTGTAGGACCCCAGGGCTTCACTAAGGCCATGGCCTAAGCTAATAGACACATGAGAATTAGGACCCTGATGTTCTAAAAGAGCAGTCTTTTCTCCTTGTGTCATACATTTCTTTGAAAGTGTAACTGGCTATTTGGGGGCAGTAGTGGGGAGTAAAAGCACATGTATTACAAAATGGTTTGCTAAGCAGTAGATTATGCCCTTCTTGCTCAGATTCGGATCGCTGTATGATTAAATAACAACACTACACTAATAAATTATGGTAAACACTATCAATAGATGAATCTGAAGGGTATGTTTAGGGAAACTGATACTCTAGTAGCCAATCTTGGCAAGCTTTTCAGAAAAAATGCATCCATTCTGTATAATCAAGGAAACAGTATTAGTGGTCACACATGTTTTAGTGCCTCTTATAAAAATCTCTAAAGTTATTTCCACCAAATATTTTATCAGAAAATACACAGTTAAGAAAGATCATCAGGACACACAGGACATTGGGAAATGTTTGGTCTTTTATAAAAAGAATGACAACATAAATTACAAATAATGTAAAATAAAATGATGAAGGTTCTGAGCAGTATGAAAGCTTCACATGACACTCATAGCTCTGCACAAGAATAAAAAGATAGAATTAAAGAACTGAATTCAAGACTTTGTCCACCTCCAGTCCCCTCCCCCGCTTCCCAAATCAATGCTTACCGTATTTTGAGCAAATCTTCCTTGAAAGTGGCCTTTTTTTTTTTTTTGTAGGTTTTTTTTTTGGTTAAATTTATTGGGATGACATTAATTGATATAAATTACATTATTTCCAGGTGTACAATTCTACATTACATCGTCTATACATCGCATCACGTGCTCACCACCCAGAATCAGCTCACTTTCCATCACCGTGTATTTGATCCCTCCCCCATTTCTCCCACCCACCTCCTCCCTGACCCTCAGGTAACCACTAAAGAAAGTGGACTTTTGAATTGAATTAGCTGATGAAACTCCATGGTCACCTGTGGTGGTTGTGTTTAGGTTGGAAGGCATGTTCACTTTCAGCAATCACTACA
>PVKE010013917.1:0-35753 GCA_004027555.1 Craseonycteris thonglongyai | reverse complement strand
TCTTCTTTGCGAGCATGTGAGAAATTTTGAAAGAAGCAATGGTTGCCTTTTTAGATTTTTCCACATGTCTAGTGAAAACAGTCTGTTGAGTAGTTCAACTTCATTTTAGTTGATTTATTTTTTTCTTTCTTACTTCAGATTTAAGTGGATAATTCGTATCAAAAGTGGTATGACTTGTCTGAAAGTGACGTTCAACATTGTTTTTTCAGCACTGCAATACTACTGCCACACAACAGGCAAATGCATTTACCTTTTAAATTAATGAAACAATATGATTCCTCCCAGTCTGTGTTAAAATTATAGGTTCGTTTTCTCTTATTTGGTTCACTCATTTTAGGACTAAAAAAATAAAAATAAAAATAGTTATAGAACTACAATATCATATCAAATTGCCACCATAATAATAGATTACCTACCTCGCTTTTAGTTCATTTAAAATCGAATATATCAAAACACTGTGATCCTAGCTAACCGTCACGACCCGATCAGTCCAGCCACCGCAATCAAAATGGCAACTTTGCGTCTCCTGGTTGGGTGGAGGAGAGTTTAAAGAGCGCAGCGGCTACACAAGACGCGACATGTACAAAGGCGAAAGCTAGGGGAAAACTTATACATACGATATCGCAAACATACCAACGAATATACTAAACCTGTGTAGATACTCAAACAATATTTTAAAATTCTAACAAATGTATAAAAATACATTATAGTTTTACTTAGTGTTTATGAAAAACTTCTGATGCAGTCAAATAATGGCGGGGGCACACAAATCGGGCCGCGGGCGCATGGCGCCTGAGGGCACGGGGTTGGGAATCCCTGCCCTACAGGATCATACATGTAGTTCCAAATGGCAAAACATTGATTTTTATAGCTGAGTAATATTCCATTATATATATGTATCACATCTGTATTTATTCATTTATTGATGAAGTCTTAGGTTCCTTCTGTATTTTGGACATTGTAAATAATGCTGCAATAAACATGGAGGTGTATATGTTTTGTTGAAGTAGTGTTTTGAATTTCTTTGGATTAATACCCAGCAGTGAGATCACTGGGTCATATGGTAGTTCTATTTTTAATTTTTTGAAGAACCTCCACACTATTTTTCATAGTGGCTGTACCAATTTACAGTCCCACTAAAAGTGTACTAGAGTTCCTTTTTCTCCACATCCTCTACAATTGTTGTTGTTTTGATTTATTGATGATAGCTATTTTGACAAGAGTAAGGTGATATCTCATTGTGGTTTTAATCCACATTTCCCTAATGATTAGTGATGTTGAGCATCTTTTCGTATATCTGTTGACCATCTGTATGACCTTTTTGGAGAAATGTCTATTCAGGTCCTATGCCCATTATTTAATTGGATTGTTATTTTGGTGTTAAGTTGTATGAGTTCTTTATATATTTTGAATATTAATCTCTCATCAGTTGTGTCATTGGTAAATATCTTTTCTCATTCAATAGGTTGTATTTTTGTTTTGTTGATGGTTTTCTTTACTTTTAGTTTGATATAATCCCATTTGTTTCTTTAAAAAAAAAATTTTCCCCTCTTGCCTGAGGAGACATATCTAAAACAAATATTACTAAGAATGATGTCAAAGGGTTTACTGCCTATATTTTCTTCTGAAAGTTTTATGGTTTGGGGTCTTACATTTCTTTTTCATCCATTTTGAGTTTATTCTTATATATAGTGTAAGAGAGTAGTCTAGTTTCTTTTTTCTTTTTCTTTTTCTTTTTTTGTGGCATCTATCTGTTTAGTTTTTTCATCACCATTTAATGAAGATACTGTCTTTACCACACTGTGTGTTCTTGCCACCTTTGCTATAGATTAATTGACCAATTGGCATGGGTTTATTTCTGGATTCTCTCTTTTGTTCCATTGATCTATATGTCTGTTCTTATGTCAATGCCATGCTGTTGGATTACTTGTAGTATAGTTTGATATTATGTAGTATGATACCTCCAATTTTTTCTTCTTTCTCCAGATTGCTATGGTTATTGAGGGTTTTGTTTGTTTGTTTGGTTGGTTGGTTTTTTTTTGTGGTTCTTTATAAATTTTAGGTTTATTTATTCTAGTTCTGTGAAAAATGTCACTGATAATTTGATAAAGGTTGCATTGAATCTGTAGATTGCTTTGGCTAGTATGAACATTACATACTATGTTATTTCTTTACAATGTTATTTCTTTCCATGAGCACGGTATATCCTTCCACTTATTTGTATCTTCTTTAATTCCTTTCTTCACTGTCTTATATTTTTCTGAGTACAGAACTTTTATCTCTCTGGTTAAATTTACTCTTAGATATTTTCTTAATTTCTCTTTCTGGTAGTTTGTTATTGGTATATAAAAATGCAACTGATTTGTAAATATTAATTTTGCATGTTGTTACTTTATTGAATTTATTTATTAGTTCTAATAGTTCTTTCGTAGATTCTTTAAGGTTCTGTCTATATAATATCCAGCCATCTGCAAATAATTAATTTTACTTCTTCTCCAATTAGGATGCCTTTGTTTTGTTTTTCTCATTTTATTGATGTGTCTAGGACTTCCAGTACTAAATAAAAGTGGTGAAAGTGAACATCCTGGTCTTGTTCCTGATCTTAGGAAAAATGTTTTTATCTTTTTCTCATTGAGTATCATGTTAACTGTGCCTGTTGTATATGGCCTTTATTACATTGAGATATGTTCCTTCTATTTCCAATTTACTGAGAGTTTTTTGTCATAAATAAATATTGGATTTTGTCAAATGCTTTTTTTATATCTATTGATATGAGCATATGATTTTTATTTTTTATTTTGTTTATGTGGAGTATCATGTTAATTGATTTGTGAATATTAAGCAAGCTTTGCATCCCACTTCTGGGTCTTTTTCAATCCAAGTCCCCAGCTCTTTCCACTGGGCAACAATGCCCTTTGGTCCTTAAGTGCAAATACGGTATATACAGGATCTGGCAGAAGTAACACCTCTTTTTTTATGAGCTGGTAATCTATACCAAACCTTTCATTACAAAATCATAAGCATGTAATTCTGTAACATAACCATATCACACTCAAGCACATGATACTACTTTTAAAAGGGCACTACTGCTACCAGACCCTAAAACATTAAAGTTCTTATAACTTTATATACTTATTATTTGTGCCTTTATATAAAGTTATAGGAACTTGTGGTGTGACCCTGTGAGTTGTTCCCGGTAGTGGGTCCCTTCTCACAGGGAAAGAGGGCTATATCCCCATCAGACCAAGTCACACAAGACAGAACTGCTCCTCAGGCAGCACGGGGAGGGGTAGAGAGGTTCCAAGGCTAGATGGGGGGCCTGGACCTGTATCATTCTCTGAAGTGCCTCCTTAGCAGCTGCCCTGAGCCTCAGGCTATTAATCTGTAGACTGAGGATGCAAATATGGCCAATTTAGGGTCATGGCCTCTGTGAGGAGCAAGATGAAGAAAGTTTCTGCTATGCACATGTGGAAACTATGAAGTCCCATGTGACTGCAGCCCCTCGGTGTTGGACGCATGTACAGGAGGAAGAGCTGTCCAGAAGGGAATGCTGTTCATTTAAGTAGCTGGATGGGTTTTCTGCCCATGTAAATAAAAGGACTTCCATTTTTGCTCCAGGAAGGAGTGGCCAGCATTTTCCTGGACTGACACTGGAACCTTTACCTTGTGGGGGAGTGAAAACAGGCATTTCTTGCAGTCTAGTGTGGAATCCTGCTTCTTCCTCCTGGGTGGGTGTGGTGCCCATGTGCTCAGCCAGGATGGAGGGCTGAGTCTGGAGGAAACTGGAAGGGCTAGGCCCACCTCCTCTTTAACCTTTGTTGGTTTCACTGGTATCAGAAGCAACTGTTTCTGAGTCCATTAAATCTGTGCCGTCAGGGTCAGCGCTGCCTTTCAGGTCTTATCAGTGATGAGTGATACTGGGGGACACTGTGACAAAGGAGGGTGAGCCATTGGAAAGAGCAGGATGGAAATGTTTGGAATAAGGCTCCAGGGCTAAACACTCAAATTCATTGTCCCAAGTTGTTCTTGTTATTAATGGCAAATGCAGAGTGTGAGGATGTGTGCTCCTGGGTGTTTTGATGAGTGACCTTCCCTCTGCTAGCCCTGGATGGAATAGTCAGAGTCACCATAAAGTGAGCACTTAAAATCAGCTCAACACTATCTAGGAATCAGCAGTGGCATCTTTATTTTAAGGTGAGGAAACAGAGGTTTGGGGAGATTAAGTGACATCAACAAAGTTAGATATTTACCAAGTGGAAGAACTGGGCATCCGATGCAAAGTCTTCATTGTTGGTTCACCTAGGATGGGGATGTTTCATTCACCTCCTGCTAACAGCAATGGCTTCTTGTACAGACTCCCGCTCAGTCTAATGTGGGCTTAGTACTACACTGGAATGAATAATATCCCCCTACATTCACATCGACTCAATCTCAGAGTGTGACCAAAGAAAGTCACATATCATAGAGACATTGTAGGTGTCATTAGTTAAGGGGAGGTCATACTAGAGTGGATGGGCCTTTGATCCAATATGACTCGTGTCTTCATAACATGAGAAGAGACACAGAAATACACACAATAGAGGCCACGTGACAGGGGGGGCAGAGATTGGAGTGATGCAACCACAAACCAGGGGATACCTGTGACTACTAGAAACTGGAAAAGGCGAGGAAGGATCCAGGGAGTGTGGCCCTGCCAATACATTGATTCAGAACTGTGACCTCTAGGACTCTGAAAGAATACATTTCTGTAGTTTGAAACCACCTTATTTGTGGTTCTTTCTCATGGCAGCTCTAAGACACTAAAACACACACTCAGCACTATTTGGAGGTGACCTGGCCAGATTGCTGTTGGGTCATAGGAATAAAAACTTTCCCTCCCTGTAACACCAGCTTTTGGGTCTGACTCAGAGTCTTTAATGCACATGGCTGCTCATCCTAGGTTGCCATTCCTACTCGGCATATGGCTACTTTCAGACTCTCCCCTGCATGAGGCTTTGGAGCTTCCAGAGACGCATATTACAGCTACCAGAGACCATGCAAAGAAAGGGCTGCCTAGAGAGGAGCCTCATTTACATGAACTGGACTGCTGAGGCATGATGTTCTCAAACAGCCCTGGGAGGAGGGGACTCCCTATTTGATCCAAAGAGTGGCCACCTTGTCCTTTGTTGTGCACTATGGACATCACGCTGTTTCAAAGCAGAAAGAGCTTGTTGAACTTTCCCAGACTCAACATCAGAATATGGCATGAGTGGCGTTTAAGACCTGGCTCTGGTCCGTCTGGGGGTGCTGGAGCAGTTGTGAACCTGCTCACGAAAACTGATGGTTAAACTCGCAGGATTCTCATAAGCCAATTGTTAAAAACAGCCATTATTTAAAAAGTAAATTATATACATATACAATGAAATACACCATACTAAACTAAAGATAATAATTATCCCAAAGTCGCCATTTCTATTTTAGAACTTCCCATTATCTATGCTCTTAAAATTAATTTCACTGATTTTGTTTATGTGGTGGGAATACTATAGAATGGTAGCTTATGTGTATTTTCCCCTACTCTGCATTCAGTGATGTCACATTGGTGTCCTGAAACTGGTCACACTGGGACTGTTTAGACCACAGAAGTCAGCAAGCAGTACACACTGGGATTCTAGTTTTGTCTTCTGGAGACCCAGTCTCCAGTACTCCCCAGCACCACTGGCCCCGCCCCACGCGGCATCAGAATGTCTGTGATTGGGCCAGGATGCCTGTCAAGCACAGGAGGCAGAACAACGTCAAGAGGAGAGCGTGTCCAATCATGTGAAGGTGTGAGGAACAAGTTCTCTCCACAGATGGTGGAGATGTAGACAGAGTGATTAATCTGGATGATGAGGTGGTAATATCGGTGGTCAAATGCAACATCGATGGTCATACAGTGTGACACAGTGAATCTCCTTGTAAGCGTTTATTGTAAGAAACAGCAGGTGATAGGATATGTGCATGTGGATGTTCATGGTGGTAACCTTTAACATTAGAAATCAGAAGTGGCGTGTGTTTTGTACACTGTTTAATGAGATTTGCGCTCTGCACAGGTGGGCTTCCCTGCTGCCAGGTAAAATGACTATGCAGGACGGAGGGGCGAGGAGAAGATTGAATCATCCAAACCCGGTAACAAGAAAAAGGAGAACAAACCCTCATTCCTATATGTGGAAAATTGGGTTGGGTCAGCAATTCTGAGGAATTTCTGAGAGAGAGAAAGCAGAGAGGAAAAAGCAGAAGCCTAGGGAGCACCAACACTTGCTGGAGGGCAAAGCCACATGGAGGAGGTGTTGAGGGTTCTGAGAGCTGGGGTGTAAGAAACCACTGGAGGCACCTGAGGCTCATTCTTCAGGGTGTTTCATGTGGAAACTGAATCTGGAAGCCCCAGCTGGCCAGCCCTGCCCTCAGTGGGACCATGTCAGTGGGGACAGTAAGGCTGGGTGGGGCACCAGGAACCCCACACCCAGGAGGGAGGGGAGGGAGTGGGGCAGCTTTCTTGTCTGCACCCAGTCCAGGACCCATAGAGCAACCCCTGCTCTAGGCTGAGGCCCACACAACATGCAGAGGGGGAGGATCCTCAAGTACACAGAGAGCAATCAGCACCGCAAAGGGCAGGCACTGAGCTCAGCACATGGAAACGACAGTCAACGGAATGTGATTTCGCCATGCACACATGCAATAGAAGCTAACAATGGTACATGGCGAAAGTAGCTTTCAGATGTGTGGGGAATTTTGGTATAGGCAACAATGATACTTGCATTCAATTATGATACTTAGATACACCTTAGGGAAAAATTAGATCCCTCTTTTATAGCATTAATTGTGGAATGTATTTTTGAGAAAGAAGTAAGTATAAAAACTATTTTATAGTGTTACCAGAGGGCAACTGAGTTGGGGCTCGCACTGTTCAGTCAACAGACAGACATAAGAGTTGGGTTTTAGAATAAGTGTTTATTGTCAGAGCACCAGTGACCTGAGCAGGCAGCAGGTTTCCACCCTCAAAGGCTGCCTGTCTCCTCCAGCCACACTTCTGGGGTGGACACCAGAGCCGCTAATGTGCCTAGAGGGCTGAGCCAGCTGCTCCCTGCAAATCAAACCTCCACATGCCAAGCTCCGCTCTGTGCTTCCACCCTCCTTCTGTCTTATATCACTGCCTTTCTTCCCCTATCAATTTTGGCCCATTACCACTAATTCCACCTACGCCAGCTTGAAGCGCTTTGTCAATTGTGGCCAGTTAGCATCAATTGTGCCTATACCTTCATCCCCTGGACCTCCGGCCTTGCAGGCTTATGTACAGCTGCCCTGGGCAGCCTCCCCTTCTATGGGCCCTTCCTTCTTCACCTGGTTATAGTAGTTGGTATGCATAGAATACTGATGTAAGTAAGGCAAACCCATAAAAGTGATCATGGAAAAAACAAATGGAAAGTTTGGATTACAAAAAATATATTTAAAAATTATTTTCTATGATAAAAAGCATCAGAAACAAAGTTATGATATAAAAAAAAAAAAAAGCCTGGCAGGAAAGCAATATATAAATAATGAAGATTTAACACCAGGATATTTAAAAAATGTTCAAGGAAAGCCAGGATGGCTCAGCAGGTTGAGCACTCGTCTTGCAGCCCTGGGGTCCAAGGATTGAATCCCTGCCCTGGCCCGTGCAGACCCATATGCTGAATTGGGGTGTGACCCCAGTTCGGTTCTCAATGGGGCGTACTTCCCATGTGGGATGCCCCCAGCCCAGTTCCTGCCCTGCTCAACCCTGCACCCACCTGTGGAATGAAACTATGTAGAAAACTAAAGATGTGCAACTACAGAGACTGCTCTGGGCCCTCCCCCTTCTCTTTGTCTGTCACTGTCTCTCCCTGTCTGTCAAAAACAATAAAAATAAGTCTTTTAAAAATGTTCAAAAATCATTTTAAAAGACGAACATAGGGGCGAGGATATGTCCAAGTTATTCACAGTAGAGGAAACTTACCAGCCAATATAAACATCACTAGGGATCAGGAAAATTCAAACTAAAGCCACCATGAGATAATACTTTTCACTTCTTGGGAAAAGGGCAAACATTAAAATATGTGATGATTTTGCACATGTTAGCAGCTGTGGGAAAACAACTGTTCCAATCTGGGGAGAACAGATGAGTGCAGTTACTTTGAGAATGTTTTGACACATGTATTAAAATAAGGGCTATACGCATGCTCTGACTCGGCAGTTCTGCTTTTCGGTGTCCACTCCAGAGAGTGCGTACTGGAGGCTTCGGGAAGACGTCCACAGCAGGACCATGTAGCAGCCTGAAATCACAGCCGTTCGGACCGAGTAAATATTCCTTTTCGTGTTGCTTCAATTTTTTTGCAATGTAGTCAGGGACTGATTAAGAAACAAAATTGCTAGCTGAGGAAAAAGATTGATTATAGAATGAACTTATTTTTGTAAAAAAAAACACATGCATTTTTATTTTTTTCTACAAATATACAGATTATCTCTGTAATATATTTACTTAAAAGACACCATCGCCCAGTGACTGCAAGCACCCTGGGTGATGTCAGAGCCCCATGAGCCTTGGGTGTGTCTGAGTTCCTGTCAGACCTCACAGCCGGGCCCCATAAGAGAAAGGCAGAGGCGGGGCATGAGCAAAAGGTGCTCCAGGAGTTCTGGGGGCCTGTGAGGTATCCAGACCCAGCGTCCCTGACTGGACGTGCCCCATTTCTTCTGAGGTGAAGGCATCCCCTGTACTCCTTCATGGGGGTCAACGTGCCTGTGCATTTGTCAGACCCCCTTCAGGGTCTGCTAAGGTCTGCTTTCTTGAGCAGTCTTAAATACAGCGAAGCCAAACGTCCCAGGTAGACAAGGCCCCAGGCAAATGCAGAACGCCCTGGGCATCAGAACCCCTGCCCACACCCCTTGGGCAGCTCCCTGTAGGCAGGTCCTGAGGAGGGCTGCCATCGCCCCTCACTCACTCGCCCCAGAGCTTACTGTGTGCCAAAGCCTCTCAGCAGGGCCCGAACAAAGGAGAGCTGAATCAGGGCAGTTAAAAGTCACAAACAACAGTGAAGAGGAACTGTGATGATGGAACTGGGTGATGGTCATTTGCTGAGCGTCTGGTCAAAGCTTTATGAGGAGCATCAGACAGCTAAAGGGAACTGAGGACCTGTGTCCAGAGCAAGGACGCCCCCCCAGAACCACCGTGAGTTCAAGAGGCTTCCACCTCCTTGAAATAGGACCCTTCACTGAGGCGGCACAGCTGGACCGAGAGGCATGGCGTCTACGCTCCCTGAGAGGTGAGGAAGCGAGGCTTGACTGGCTGTGGCTGGATGAAGTGCAGGCCTTCTGGACTCCAGCTCTCCCAGAAACCAGAAACCACCGCTGAAGTATTAACAAAAGGACCACACTGGGGAAGCCGGGATGGCATACGGGGTTAAGCACTCACTTTGTGGCCCTGGGGACTGAGGATCGAATCCCGGCCCCGGCCCTTGTGGACCCATATGCTGAACTGGGGAGTGGCCCCCAGTTTGGTTCTCATCGGGGCAGGCTTCCCATGTGGGAGGCCCTTGGTTTGGCCCCCAGCTCATGGTGGTGCACCTCCCATATGAAAGGCCCTGGGCCCACTTCCTGCCCTGTGTGGTCCCCACCTACCTGTGTGAAACAAAACCGTGTTGAAAACGGACGACCTACAACTATGGAGACTTCTCTGAACCTTCCCCCTTCTCTGTGTCTTTCTCTGCCTGTCTCTGTCAAAAAAACAAAATAAATCTTAAAAAAAAAAAAAAAGAAAAAAAGACCACGTTGTTTTGGGGTCCTAGACAAAATCTTAAGTATTATGACTTCAGAAAACAACTGAGACCCTCAAATCCTTGGGGTTCCACACAGATGGGCTGTGTTAGAAATATAGGTGCAGGGATAAGACATTTGCTTTTGTTTCTAGGTTCAAGGAGATTTGTTGAAAACCAGAAAACTGTGTTCTGGGTTTATGATCAGGAAGAGAGGCTGATATTCCTATTAAGTGCCTCACCTTGTGTCATTCTGCACCACGAGAACTGCTGATAAGCAGTGAAAATCTAAGTGGTTCCAGTAGATAAGAAAATCAAACCTACTGAAATAAAAGCTATATAGAGAAAACTTTTCTCTTAAGTATCAAAACAAATTGAGAGCAAATGCTATGGCTAAATTGAAGGTATACAAGGGTTGTCCAGGAAAAATCCAGCCGTAAATGCCTCCATTTTTTATATCACATGGCTGGATACTTTGCAGATAGCTCTCATCTACGAATATGTGTCCCAGTGAACACAACCGCTGTGCTGACCTGCTGACGAACATCTAGTCACTGTCAGCACCAGGGAAAGAGATCACTGGATCAGCAGATCCTTAAGAAAAACACAAGGTTAGACCAGAATGTCCTGAGGTGGACCAAAGGCCACTTCCATGGTCCTTTGCCAAAAGGTGGAGCCCAAAAATTCAGGCCAACTTTAAGGTCCTGACCCTGGGACTGATGTTGCAAACAACAGCTAAAGCTCCAGAAAAATGGAAGGAGAGGCAGGAGGGCAAGTGTGGAGCTGAAGGAGCCCTGAGCAGAGCCAGAGGGGCCAGGGATAACTTCCATGACTGGAACATTCCTATGAACCTTAGTGAAGAGTTGGCCCAGCTTCACACTGCAATGCAGGCCTGAGTGACCCAGCTCCACTTGCACGTAGTGTGTGGTCACTGTGCTCTGATAACTTTGTTCTACAGAGAGCAGCCTCTGCAGCCAGTTCCCCGCTACCATTCTATTCTCCTGTATAAGCAATAGAGAGACTACAAACATTCCTTCCTTCTTATAAGAATTTTTTAGAAAATATTTGTATACTCCAATTCTTATTGAGCATTATCCAAAAAACAACAAGCATAAGAACATGGTGCTGGGGACACAAGCCAAAACCTTGGGAGGGATCCAGGCCAGTGTCTCCACCTCCCAGAACTCTGGCTCTTGTCTGTAAGGTGGGAACCCCATCTCTGAGGGTGCACGTAGTGACTGCAGGTAATGACGTGCAAACCTCACAACACTGTGCTGCTGTTCACTTGATGAATTCAACAGCTACCAGGATTTGTGCATTCATGTGGGAATCGCATAAGGACAAGGCAGTTCATGGCTACCCAGCAGACTGTTTCAGTCTGCTTATTTTATTTACAACCAGGGCAGTGATTTGAAACAGAGGGAAAAGGCTACTCAGAAGAGAGTAGGACAGAGAGGAATAACGCCAGAGACCAGGGACTCGTGGGCGTCTTCCAGAACCTAAGGCTGGCAACTGAGGGACCAGTGGGCAAGAAAGGGCACTCTGCCAACTCCTGCCAGGAGTGACCAGAGGTGTTGTGAAGTTCAGACAACTCAGTCCTCCACCCTGCTCCCCCACAGCCATCTCGGTGCCAGTTCCTGAACTGGACACTGTGGGGCAAGTGTCAGCCAGACAGGCACAGGCCTGCCCACTGAGCTGGCGCTTCGGGTTAGACTTGCGGTTTGTCCAGAGGTGATGCTAGGAAGCACAGGTAGGAGATGGGGAGGTGAGCGTTCAGGGAACAGGTGCTTGTGTGGGTGACTAGAGCCCAGTCCTATAAAATTTCAAAAACCGGTGCATGTGTGTACACAGACACACACAGACAGAGACACACACAGAGAGACATGCATAGACATTTGCATAGACACTCACACACAGATAGACACAGAGACACACACCTCAGCAATGTCCCCCTGTGGGCCCCCAAGGCCCAGGAGATTACATCCTCTCACAGAATCGCTGGCTGAGCATTGCTGCTAGTGGTGTTAATTTCCAAGTGCCTCCAGTCTGTTGCATAAGGACATGTGTGTGTGCACACACTTGTGTGTACACATCTGCAGTTCTGAAAGAGCTGTCAGGCACAGACTTGCAAACAAGGCCACTGAAAGTGTGCAGGAGACAACAGGGTGGGAGGAACAGGTGGTCCTGGCAGCTCTGCTATACTCAGATGGGCTGCGGGAAGAGGTGGATGGCACAGCGAAGCAGCGAGCTTAAAGACACTGACCGTCAGAGGGACCAAGGAAGGGGCCCTTGGTGTGGGCCCAGTGGAGACCGAGGTTGAGTAGGGGTTGACTGGGGCCGGGAAATAGCATTCACAAACATCTTGAGAGAGGGTGAGGATGTCGCCACTTTCTTGAGCTATAAGGAAGGGTGTCACAGCTCACCCATGTTTTAAGAGTTCTGGTTGCCAAGCGGAGCCTGGAACCCAGGGGTGGGAGGGGCTGTGCAGGGTCCCAGAGGAGGCTACTGCAGCGGCCCTGGCAGGGTCATGCCTGGATTGGGGACGAGGGAGAGGGAATGTGGCTTGTTGATTTGAGGTGGGAGGTGGCAGTGAGGGAACAGTAGCGAGCAACCTTCACTGTGATGAGACACTGAGCTTCACATCACTCCCGCTTCCTCCTCCCTTCCTGGTGGGCTCAGCTCTTGCCTGTCCCCAAGTCCTCTTGAACCCTGCCTGGCCTGGGGCCCTCCATCTGTGGGCCAGTTTACATTTTCTTCAGGGCATCACCTTGGCTGCACCACACTGGCTAGAGCCTCTGGGCTTCTGTCCTACGGGGGGCCACTCATTTATTGCTTCAGCCTGAACACTTCTGTGAGGCCTAAAAGTCTTGTTTTTTGAAAGCTATAAACAATGATACATTGTCTAAATAGGCAATTCCAAGTTCAGCAAAATAAACACTCGAAAAGATGAGAACTTTAACTTCCATGGAAATTCATTGAAAAAGAGACAACCACTGTGGCTCTGGACATCCTTTTCAATTCTCCAGAGAGCCTCACATCTCGCCTTATTGTCACTTTTGACATGGATTGCTTGGTCCTATGTAAATGTAGCATAGAAGTCCTTTGGCCACATGGTTCACTCTCCCTAGCTCTGCTGCTGGAAACACTGTGCTTCCTTTTCACAACAGTATCGCGGTGGTGCAGGGGAGAAAATAAAGCCTAAGCAGCTTCTAGGTGAGGGGAAAGCCTGTCTTCCTCCACATGAAGTCATAAAGTCCAGGGCAGAAGTGACATGTGAACAGAGAACTGAGGATGAGAGGGAGGCACAGTGTGGACATCTGGGGAAAATCACTCAGGCATAGGGAATGGAAGGGGCAAAGGTCCCGAGGCAGGAATAACACCTGGATTGAAAGTAGAGACAACATGCAAATTAAAATGAGATACAACTTCATTCTTGGCAAAGTGACAAAAAATTCAAAATCCAAGAATCCAAGTCTTAGGGACCAGGTAAGGAATTGGGAATTCTCAGACTTTATCTATGGAAGTAGAAATGGAAGACAGAAAGGCAACTGCAGGGAGAGCCGGCAGCAGGTGACTGTAGCTGTGCAGGTGAGAACCCAGGAGGTAGCGGCAGAGGGGGTGAATGGAGGTGCTCTAGGGTCTCCACCATTGGTCAAGCCATAGCTCCCCATTACTGCCCCAGCTGGATCAGAAGCTCCACTGGACCCTACACACTCTTACTAATACCCACTACATATGGCCAAGCCTCCCCACATCCTACCTGCTAATCCAACCCTGATCATCTCCCACAATGGGAGACTGTGAACCCGGGACAAGAGGAAAAGAGATGTGGGCATTGTGTGTGTGTGTGTGTGTGTGTGTGTGTGTGTGTGTGTGTGAAGCAACCTACCAGATACAGAATTCAAAACAATGGTTATAAGGATGCTCAAGGAACTTAGTGAGAACTTCAACAAAGGGATAGCAAATGTAAAAAAAAGGACATAGAGATCATAAAAAAGAAACAGTCAGAAATGATGAATACAATAACTGAAATGAAGAATGCACTAGAAGGAATCACCAGCAGACTAGATGACGCAGAGGATCAAATCAGTGATTTGGAAGACAAGATAGTAGAAAAACACCTTATCTATCAACAATTACTTTCAATGCAAATGGATTAAATGCTTC
Source organism: Craseonycteris thonglongyai (assembly GCA_004027555.1). NCBI lineage: Eukaryota > Metazoa > Chordata > Mammalia > Chiroptera > Craseonycteridae > Craseonycteris > Craseonycteris thonglongyai. Next base: position 21,801 of record PVKE010013917.1, on the reverse strand, counting down.
AATCAAATGACATAGGGTGGCTGCATAGATAAGAAAACAGAACTCTTACGTATACTGTGCTATGGGAACAGGGTGTGAAGGTTAATTTTATGTGTTGGCTTGACTGGACGATGGGATGTCCTGACACCCAGTGAAACATTATTTTTGCATGTGTCTGTCAGAGTGTTTCTGGAGGACATTAGCGTTTGATCAGAGGACTAAGTAAATAAAGCAGGTTGCCCTCCCCAGTGGCAGTGGGTCTCATCCGATCCATGGAAGGCCTGAGAGAATGAAAGGGCACAGGAAGGTTGAGTTCACTCTCTCTGCCTGATTGCTAGGACATCAATCTTCTCATGTCTTCAGTGTTCCTGGTTCTTAAGCCTTTGCACCAGGACTGGAATCTACGTCGTTAGCTCTCTGGCTCTCTGGCTCTCAGGCCTTTGAATCATACCACAGGCTCTCCTGGGCCTTCAGCTTGTGGATGGCCAATCATAGATTTTGCACCTCCATAGTCACCTGAGCCAACATCTTGAACTAAATCTCTCTTGACTGACCAATCTAGATAACTATCTCTATCAATGTATCTTTAGAAATATCTATCGATTATCTCTCTCTTTCGCCTTCCCCCACCCCCATTGGTTCTGTTTCTCTGGAAAACCCTGACTAAGGCAATGGGAAAGAAAGAAGTGGCTTCCTCCTGGGAGGTCAGGGAAGGTGTCCACTGAAGGGGCACAGAAGTGGGTCTTGTAGAACAGGAGACGTCTGAACAGGCTGTTACAGTCTGAAGGAACAGCGTGGACAAAAATGCAGAGATAACCAAGTGCATGATGTTGAAGGAGAATCTAGAAAAGTTAAAGCACGCATCTCTTACAAATATTTTGATGCCAAATATTTATTTAGCTCATTAATGATGGAACCAACAAGATGATAAAACTGCAAAAGGTCTGAAAAACTGGTAGAGAAACTAGATGAAAGGATGATGCAATAAGATGGTAAAAATAGATACAAATTAATTAATGTCCCACAGGACAGTAAAACTCTTTTCTTCGAGGTTATTTACTTAGCCAGAAGAAATCATTTGCAATTTATCAATTTTCATCAAGTTACTATCTGCTTTATAAAGTCTTGCCCTTAAGCAATAGTACATGTAAGTCAAGCATATTGGTCATCTAGTGCTATGTGACCAAGCACCCCAAACAGCAGCCTAAAACAGTAAACCTATCTTGTCTCACAGTTTCTGAGCACCGGGAATGTGGAAGCAGCTAGGCTGGGTGGTCCTGGCTCAGGAGCCCTGGGGACCACCCCAAGGACCTGCCCTGAGGAGGTTGCAGTCAAGTCATAAGCTGGAGCTGCAGTCTTTGGAAGATGCCAGAGGACCCATTTCCAAGCTTACTCAGGTGGCTGTTGGCAGAAAGCTCTGGTTCCTTGCCACGGGGCCTCTCCACAGGGCTGCTCATAAGCCAGGGCAGCTGGCTTCCCTGGATAAGAATGATGAGAAAAAGAGGGAGACAGGCCCAGGGAGAGGGGGGAGGAGGGGGGAGGGGGGAGGAGAGGGAGGGGAGGGAAGGAGAAAAGAAAGGAAGAGGAAGACTGAAGGACAGAGAGAAGCAGAGGAAGAGAGAGACACCAAGAGAAAAGAAAGAGATGGAGGGGAGGAGAGCCCTAGATGGAAACCCTAGTCTTTTTATAATCGAATCTCAGAAGTGACATCTCATCACTTGTGCTGTGTTCTCTTTGCCAAGTGAGCTGTTCAGACAACCCACTCTATGGGAGGAAAAGTAAGTTCCACCCTTTGGGGAGAAGGATTAGCAAAGAAGTCGTGGGCATTTCCCTAAAACCTGCACATTACCTCCCCTAGAGAATTTGATGCCTCTAGATATGCTCTACTCTGATTTTCAGAGGCTCATGGGTTAGTCTGCATGCTTTGGATACTTTTCATAACACTGGCCTGTTGGGGGAGCACCAGATCTTCCCGGGGGCTGGGCTGGAGGCAGGAACAGGGAAGACCCTGCTGGGCCAGGCGGACACAGGGCCCCGGCCAGCCTTTGGAGGCTCTGCACTAGCACCAGTGCCCAGTTTGGCTCCATGGCAGAGCGGGCCCTGCAGGCAGCCCAGCGGATCAGTGGTTTAGGAGGAATGGGCCGACGAAGCCCTGCCACGAATAGAGGCCAGGAGGCCAGGGAGAGCCCTGGGCTGCAGAGGCTGAAGGGAGGCTGTGGAGGGAGGGGCCCGGGCTCTGGAGGAGGTGCTGCAGTTAGAATGTGCCGGTCTGAGCGCTGTGGCACGTCAGAGAGAGCAGAAGTGGAGGGTGGCAGAGGACAGTGGAGCAGGACTGAGGGGACGGAATGGCTGGTGCCCACATTTTCGGCCCAGGCCTTCCTTCGTTTCTGCACAGAGTTCAAGGTGTCTGGGGGGAGCCAAAATGTGTCTGGGCGCTGACTGAACAAGCCCCAGGCGGTCCAGCTTGGCACGTGCTGATGCCTCAGGTTCGGGAATTCTGGAGTGTGCCCAGATTTCCCACTCCCTCAGGAAGGGCGGCAGGGGAGGGGGCAGGTTGGAAGAGCGGCAGCTTTTCTGGGGTGAGGTGTCAGAAAGTTCACAGTGACTGGAGAGCTGCTTTGCCCCAACAGTTCTCGACAAACAAACAGCAAGCACTGCACGGATACCAAGACCTCCAGGCTCGGCGGGAAAGCATCCGGTGTGCACAGGCTGTGGGCCGGGCAGGAAGTTTCTGTGAGGACCAGGGAATCCAAATCTACAGAAGGGCCTTTGTAAAACCCAGGACCAAGGACAAGATAAGAAGTTCTTGAGTCTCAGGAAGGCCGGCAATTATAGAAATCATGGCCAAGAATGAACAGTTCTCAGAAAGTCCTAGCCAGCATGCACAACCCGTGGGCAAGGTCTGCCTCTATCCCCCTCCTGCTTAGACCTGCCTGATACCCGCGTTTAGACTGCCCTCCCACCTCCCAGATGCTGCTGACACCCTCTGTCCCTCTTTCGGTGTCAGCCTGGCCATTTCTTGGCCTTTTCTAATAAACTCTCTCGCTAAACCAGAACTTGGTGTGGTCTCTCTTCTGCGAACCTTGCATATTGGTGCCAAAACCAGGGAGGGATTTTGACCAAGTGACTGCTGGATCGTCTTTCTCTCTCTCCCTTTCTCTTTCTCTCCCTTTCTCTCTCTCTCTCTCTCTCTCTCTCTCTCTCTCTCTCTCTCTCTCTCTCTCTCTCTCTCCCGGGGCTTGATCTTCTCCTTGGTCTTCCTTCCTGACCTGCCAGTAGAGACCCACACTCAGGACTTTCTGCTTTCCATTGTTGACCTGCTTCCAGACAGCACCTACCTAATTCACATTCCACTGGGTGAGTGGACACTTCTGGGACATGCTCAGGTCCCCTGTCTGTCTCTTGTCTCTTTGCTCTGGGAAAATACTACTGGTAGGTCAGGGGTACTCCTCGGCTTCGGCCTTGGTCCTTCCAGTCTGGGGACACCCATTATGGGAATGATCCACCCTTGTTCGTGGAGACTAACATCGGGAATTGGGACGCCTCTTCCTCTTGTTTTCTCCTGGGTTTTGTCCTACTCACCCCATTCACATCCCACACTCAGATATGGGGCCACCTATTCTCTTCCTTCGGAAACCAGGCTGAAAGGCCTTATATTCTTTTGCAGTACCGGCTGGCCCCAATACTAGTTAGACAACAAAATTTGGTATTTCTGACTTTGATAACTTTCATCGCCACAGTGGAAAGTGCTAAAAAATTCCCTGCATTCTGGCTTTCTTTGCTCTTCACTTCCTTTACTCTGCAAATTCTACTCCACTTTTCAAATCTTCCTGACTCACTCTAAGCCCCCCACCTCACCATCTGACCCCAAAGCTCCTTCTTTCAATCCTGCCTATGACAGTTCTCTGACTGCCGCTCCTCCCTCCACCTCACACCCTGATTCTGCCCCATACTTCCTCAGGACGCTCCCAACTCTGATACCTTCTCTTCACGGAACCCCCTGATCTCCCTTCACCCTTCATACTTGACTGTCTCTGAATCTTGCTCCACTTTTCAAATTCTCTTGGCCCATTCAAAACCTTCACCAACCCCTACTCCCGAAGAACCTTCCCCTGAGACCCAAGCAATTTGGGGCATCTGCCTCTCCCTCTACCCTATACATCCACTCCCTCTGTCTCCTCACCATCCCCCTCCACCCCTTCCTCCTCCGAGGACAACGGGGACCCAGGGACCTCACCTGCTCCCTCCTCTCCACCTACTCCTGCCTCTATGCCTGCTTCAACTCTTCCCCTACCCCCCGCCCCGCCCCCTGCACTTGTTCACATGCAGGAAGGGACTGCTAAGGTGTCCCAGCAGCTGCGAAGACCTTTTGTCTTGGGGACCTCCCTGTTCTTCCCTTTTGACCTTAAGCAGATAAACTAGTAATAAAAAATAATAATTAAATCTAAAAAAACTATGGATTACCTCCTAGTTCACTTGTAACTAGTTCACTTGTATCTTTGTAAAAATAAATCTTTTAAGGTTTTTCTGATTCTCAATAACTTTTCAAGGTCTTCTCCAAAAGATATAAAAGGCAAATGAGGCTGCTATAGCCTGAGATGGGAACAACTAAAGAAAAAAAAAGAAAAAGGTACTTTTAAAGACAAACTAGACTTTCAAGCCAGGTCCTTCCCCCTCTTTTGTTTCAGGCTCTTTAAAACTACAGGAAAGCAAACAAAAACCTTGTCTTTGCCATTGTTAACACTTCTGTTTATGTATATGATCTGATATCTGTATATGCTTGATATATAGAATAATATCTTAGGAAGCTGGGATGGCTCAGCAGGTTAAGCGCCTGCTTTGCAGTCCCAGAGATTAGGCATCAAATCCTGGCTCTGGCCCAGATGAACCCATATGCTGAAGTGGGGTGTGTCCCCAGTTCAGTTCTTGCCGGGGCCCATGTGGGAGGCTCCCGGCCCAGTTCCTACTCTGCGCAGCCCTGTGCCCACCTGTGGAGTGAAACCACATGGAAAACTAATGCTGTCAACTACGGAGACTGCTCTGGGCCCTCCCCTTTCTCTCCATCTGTCTCTCTGTGTCAAAAACCAATAAAAATAAATCTTAAAAAAAAAAAGAAAGAAAGAAAAGAAAGAAAATAAAATAATATCTTTACCACCACACTTCTTTTTAGTTCTTCCAGGATATCTGACCGAATTTTAGGTAAAGACCTCCTCTCCAAATTTCAGGCCTCCCTTTCCTTCCACCCCCACCTTTTTCTTTTTTCAGGCTTTAGTGCCAAAACTGTTTCACCACCTTTCCCTTTCTTTTGTTCTGCTTCTTCCTGCATACCTATAAAAGCTTTTAACCACAAAAATCAGGAAAATGGCCTCAAAACTGAGTTCACTATCCTCCCAAAACGCTGGCATTTTAGATGAACCTACTTTTCCTTCCAGCAAACTTGTCTCTTGATTACTGGCTTCTAAGTGACAAACAGCCAGATCCTTAGCTTGATAACAAAGCTACAGAGAGTCAATGGCTAGATCCATTTCCCTAGAACCAAATTCTTTCATTTAAGTCTCCACAGGACTCCCCCAGGAAGGGAGACCATCATTCCTGTTCCTATCAGCCAACTGAAGACTTTATGCTCCTCGTCAAATAGACAAGCAAGTCAATCTCCCAAGACTGCTAAGTACTGATAACTAAGCCCAAGCTATGGGGCTTGCTCTTTATTACCGTTCTCTTAAGATGCCCACTGAGATCCCCTTTACATACTGTTCATCTTTTTCAGATAAAGACAAACCTGAAGCCTTAAAAGACCCCTGGAGACTCCCTGGCTCCATTCTGGGGACTTGGTTGTAATCTCTTTTCTCACCCCTGTTAGTCCCACTCCTTGTAATTCTCAGGTTACTTTTATTTAGACTTTATCTCTTTAACCTTATAATTAATTTTGCCTCTTCCAGACTGTAACAGCTTTATACCCAGATGATCATAGAAAGCTTCCAGCCCATCCCCATGAGCAGCTCTGTAACTGCGCTAAGCCCCTAGGTCAGAACTCTGACTCCCACCTTGAAGCCCCTACCTTTGTTCAGTCCATAGATGAGGCGGCCCAGACTTTCCAGGGCCCAATCCTTCCACCATCCTTAACCCGCAATCTCACAGGTAGGGACAGCTCTACGCCCCTACCCAGCCTGAAGCAGTTACAGAAAACGGACCTCCATCCATTCCCCAAGCTCATCTGAGCCTGGCCAGCTGCAAGGATGAATTTACTGCTGCCCTGACCTCACTCTGATCTCCTGGAGCTGGCCTTCAAGGTCTTCAACAATTGAGATGAACTTGTTAAATCTTCTCCTCTCTCTTCTAACTAACACCTCAGCTCTGAACTCACTACCCTTACCTGGGCTCTCATTCCTGCCAAAGTTCACTCTGTTAACATCTATATTATGTATTCTAAATATACCTTCCGCTTTCTCCACTTCCATGCAGCCATCTGGGCTGAACACAGCTTCCTCACCTCCTGAGGTTCCCCCTGTAATCCATAGGCTCCCCATTCTCAAGCTCCTCAAAGCCCTCCAGCTTCCAGCCAGAATATCAGTCGTCCACTACGGGGATCAGCAGTCAGGCCCCAGCCTCATTGCCCTGCGCAATAAGAAAGCCAACAAGGAAGCCAAACTCACTGCGCTCCACCCTGGTCCTCTACCCAGCTTCTAGCCGTCCCTGACTTTCAGTCTCTACCATCCTGATGCGATCACTCACCTAGTAAACCAGAATGCTACTGGGGAAGATTCCTGGCTTGCTTCTAAAGCTAAATTCATCCTTCCTGATAGGCAAGCCCTTGCCATCCTCCTGACCTTTCACAATTCCCTTCCCATTGGACACTGACCTCTCCTCACCGTCCTTAGGCCACTGATCTTCCACCCACGCCTTTCTTCTTTGCTAGCACAGAAAGTCATGCCTGCTTATCTTGCCATGTTTTCAACTCTCAAGGGGCTCTAAGACCTCCCCCTTGCTTGCTGCTCATCAGGCCCAAGGACACACGCCCGGCCAAGACAGGCAAGTCAACTTTACTCACGGGCCCCGCAAGTCACTGCTACCTCTTAGCCTTTCTTCATACCTTCTCTATCTGGCCCCAAGCCTTTCCCACCACCTTCAAAAAGGCCTCACAAGAAGTGCAGCTACTAAACTTAAAGAGAAGACACAAAAGATCAGACGGAGAAAGATGAGAGGATTCTTAAGATCAGTGGCTAAAATCTAATTGGGTTACTTGGCTTCTCCTTTTTTTTTTTTTTAGGACCACTCATGTTTATATTTATCTTTCTCATTCTAATTTTTGGTCCCTGCCTTCTATGACTCTTTACTAGCACTTGCAAGAAAGCTTTGAGCTTTCAAAAATCAGACCCTGCAAAAATAATGCTTCTCCAGAACCAGTACCTGGGACTAGCCACACACCCCTGGACATTACACTGCCCCCAGCTTTTTCCAACCCCAAACTTCACCCCTATGCAGCAAAAAGCAGTTACTGAAGAATAAATGATGTCCCATCTCCTATTATATAATAACAAAAGGCTGGAATGTTAGGCCAGGGAATCCAAAACTACAGAAGGGCAGTTGTAAAACCCAGGACCAAGGACAAGAGATAGGAAGTCCTTGAGTCTCAGAAAGGCTGGCAATTATAGAAATCACGGCTGAGAACAAACAGTTCTCAGAAAGCCCTAGCCAGCACACCAACCCAGGTGCAAGGTCTGCCCCTACCCACTCCTGCTTAGAACTTCCTGATACCGCCTTTAAAATGCTCTCCCACCTCCTGATGTGGCTGATGCCATCTTTTCCTCTTTCGGTGTCAGCCTGGCTGTTTCTTGGTCGTTTCTAATAAATCCTCTCTCTAAACCAGAACTTGGTGTGGTCTCCCTTGGGTGAACCTTACAGTTTTGTCTTGTAGATAAGGTGGAAATAGTTGCTGCCAGGGCCAGACAAGTGCTCCCCACCCTGGTCTATGCTGGAGCTGCTGGCATCTGACTTCCAAGGATGGAAATCCCACTTGCACAACTCTGGTACCCACTCTGTCAGATGATGTGGTGGGAACAGCTGTGGAGCCACAGGTAGCACACCGCTCGATTGTTAAGAAGAGTAAACACATACGGTCTTTCAGACCACACCTCTAGGTGCCACTGGATAGTAGGGGGTGCCTGCTGCACCTGATGGCATGTGACTAACTTGGTTGTCCTGAAAGCCGGTCCCAGGTAGGGCATTGGGGCAGGGGGTGCACCTGGGGTGGCCCCAGGAAGGGGGGAGGGTGGGGCGCAGGGAGGTGGGAGGGAAGGAGAGGCCAATGTGGAGGGTGGTTATGAGTAGGGAGCACCCGGGCCCCGTTTGGCTGGGCAGCCTGCCACAGAGCTGCCCACAGCAGGACAGGGAGCAGGGCATCTGTCTGCTCACCATCGCTTGTTCACTCTTTCCTCATTTGTCCATCTGGGACCTAGCTCTGGGAGTGTACCTGCAGTTTTTATGATTTTATTTTGTTTTTCACTTACTTTATTTATCCAGGAAATATTCCTCCTCTTTTCATTGCCCCTGATGTCTAAAAACCTGGTTCTCTCAGAGTTCGATTGTAAATTGTCAAGTTTCAGGCTCTTGTTTTCCTTCTTGCACCCCATCGTTCCATTGCCAATGTTCCTGGTATTCGAGCATTCCTGAAGCGTACCTGCTTCTTCCATGCCAGGGAACGCGGTGGCACGGGCGTGCACCTGCGTGCATGCACGCGCTGTGTCTGCCTTGGCCGGGGGGAGCTCGTCATGGGGTGGGGAGCAGAGGGCACCTCCACAGACACCTGGGCAATAACACCCGAAGGCCTGATCACGGCAGCCCCTTTCCCTCATACCAGGGACCGGCACTTCCTTTCTTTGATGTCCTGACTTGGGCTCTGGTTCCACATTGGCTCTTTTACCAAAAAGACAGCCTCTGTATGTTTGGGGGCCCAGCAGGGGTGGGTGAGGTGCAGGTGGAGGAGCCCAGGGACATTTGGTGGGTGGTGAGCTGGGTCTGCACAGCCCACAGTCTTGTGTCCCAGGCGGTTATCAGATCCCTACACCTAAAAATGTGTTCCCAATATGTGACTCCATTATGTATATTTCAGGACAGAGGTATTCTATACTCATGACACCCAAGCAGTATGTTACCTGGATAATCAAACATGTATAAAATAAAATGATAAAAATAAGACAAAGATGAAATAAACCATATTTGAAATAACTTTTATTTTATTATAAGAGATATTCTTATTGTTTGAGAGAAGGTAAGAGACAGAGGGGCGGGGGGGGCTCAGAGCAGTCTCCATAGCTGTACATCACTGGTTGTGACATGGTTTCTTTCCACACAGGTGGATGTGGGGCTGCATGAGCTGGCAATAGAACTGTGGGGGGGGGGGGGTTCCCTGCATGGGAGGCAAGAACCTTTGCCACTGAGCCATCCTGGCTGTTACCAGTTGCGCTGCAGTTGAGCATATGTGGTTGCAAGGGCCAGGGCAGGCCAGGGCCGCGGTGGGGCTGAGAAATGAATTTTGGACCTCTTGATTGTGAGGCAAATGCTTAACAATTGAGCTATTCTGGCATCCTAATTTTTATTTTTCAATTGTGGACACAATCTTTTTTTTTTCCTACTAAAGCAGCATTGGAAGCATTGCTAACACGATTAAACGTTTCGCTGGTTTTATGAATTTTGGTTCATACTTTCTGATGCAGCAAATTCAAGCCTCTAAAGTTGGGCTTTTTGGGTTTGGTTCACCATGCTGCTCTGGCTAATTGTGCTAATTGACCACAATTGACAAAAAGTGTAAGCTAGCATAGGTGGAGCTCATTACTGGTAATGGGCCATGATTGACAGGGGAAGAAGGACCCTCCCACTGCCTTCCAGGCAGGGATACAAAACAGAAGGAGGGTGGAATCAGGGAGGGGCATTTGGGTCTTGGCAGCTGGCTTGACCTGCAAGGAACAGTAGTCAAGAGCGGCACTTGGGACGTGGTTTGGTTGGCAGGGAGCAGCTGGCTCAGCCTGCTAGGCACAGTGGTGGCTCTGGTGTTGCCCTGGTAGCGTGGCTGAAGGAGATGGGCCATCTTTGAGGGTGGAAACCCGCTGTCTGCTCAGGTCACTGGTGCTCTGACTATACATGCTTATTCTATGACCCAACTCCTGTGTTGGTCTATTGGCTGAATGACAGAGGCAGCATGAGCCCAGACTAGGTTTCCCTCTGGTTAGCATCTAATCTTAATGTCAAGCAGATTTTTTTTTTTTTACAAGTCATTGCGTTTTCATACTTTTTAAACAGCTTTAAAATCTGTACTTTAGATATTTTTTAAACAAGTCAGAAAATTCTGTTCGCAAGTTTCCAGTGTGTAGGTGTGAAGGTCTTTACAAGTAATATGCTTATACTATTTTTGGTAACAAATCACATAAAGAGGAAAAAAGTTTCACATTGTTCAGTCTCTCCCTACGATGAGTTTCTGTGAAAAGCAGCACCTTCCTCGTGCAGTGTTACAGCATCACCTTTGCTGTGAAAAGCCAGCTTTGATGTGCACATATTCTCAGGAACACTGGCAGGCTGCACCTGATGGCTAGCCTCTATACACAGAGTTCAGCCAGAGAGTACATGAGAAAACCACCCTCGTGTCTCACGAATGGCTTGTCTGAGCACATCAGACACTCTGGGCTCACTTGCACGGTCACTCTATACCATGCCCGAGTTTGCAAAGATCCTTCCATGTGCTTGACTCCGTGCCCAGCTGGTGGAAACACAGCACACAGAAGAGGCCTGGCCAGCTCCTGCCTGCTGGGGAGTCCCACTCTTCCCCCTACTCTTCCCTTGGAGGAGCACGGGGACAGTGGTGGCTGCCATGCTTGGCTATGCAGTCAGTCCTCACACTTAGTATTAGAAGATAGTCTATCACATTTGGGTGAAATAAATGTAAAGGGTGCCCTGTAAATCTTGCACCCCCTTGGGGCCATACGCCCCACTCTGGAGACCACTGCTCCAGGCTGAGTGCTGACAGAACAAGCTTCACACTCTTGTTACTGCCTGAGCCCACACCTGAGCAGGTGTCCTCTGAAAACTGGCCCAGGAACTCCACAGCACATTGCATGAGGGTGGCTTTGGTCTCCATTGTCACATGGATAAGGAAAGTACTTTCCAGACTCCCCTCAGGGTTCCCAGAACAGTGCTGGGAATGTTACGTGTGCATTTCTGATCCTCGTCTCTTTCGAAGGCAGGGGCATTATTCCCACTTGACAGGTGGTAGGACTGAACCTTGTGGGATTTAGACCTTGGGGTAGAGAACGGCTGAGGCAGAAAGCCAAGCACAGGCCCACCGCCACTTCCCACAACGTCATCCTGCTGCTCTCACCCTCCCGCCCCACTCCCATGTGGCAGTGGGAGGCAGCATCCTGCCAAGGTAGAATTTTCCTGCTCTTCCCTCCGTGAGGAATTGCTGGGGCTTGTGAGAGCAAGCTCCGAAACACCCTGCCCCTCCCATTCAAGGCCAGGGGAAAGGCACGCACTCTGTAGGGACTGTGCCTTTGTCAGGACTATAACAAAGCTGATTATTCACAGGGCCTGGGTCCTTCCTCACCCTTGTCCAGGTAACTGTCACAGGCAAGCAGTGGTCGCTGGTTTCATGGAGCTGGTCTCTGCTTGAATCAACTCATGGCTTGTCGCCGAGGCTCAAGGTAATCAGCTTCCCTCCAGGAATTTGACGAGCCCTCTTCGCTTACCACAGAGGCGGAATTCTCAAACAGTCAGACTTTAGACTGAAGTACACATCTATGTGGCCAAAGAAGACTTCCTGTTTTGAAGTTCAGGGAGTTTCTTTAAAAACATAAACAAATGGAAGTTGCTTGGAGCCTCTAGTAAATATTCCCTAAGAATATGAAACATGGATAAGCAACATATGGGCTTCCTTCAAAATACATGTTTCAGAGAAAGGGGACTTAGAAGAACATATCTTAGACTTTAGCCGAGTGGAAAAATATCTGGAAGAATTACTGGACCTGATTTTCATATTGTATTTTCTACAGTGGTGAATTATAGCAGCTACATTCAGCTTCTGAGGCTGGCATATGTGAAGGCCCAGGGTGAAGACCAATCTCTGTCCCCATCCTCATGTCCCCACAGGGCTGCTGATGGAAGCATTTGGTGTGAGTCCTGGAATCTGGCCTGTTGGAACTGACTGGCAGGAGGGAGCTCCATTTCCTGAAGTTTAAGATGAAGAGTGGGACGCCCGGAGGGAGAGCCTGACCCAGAGGGGAGAAGGCAGGGCTGGGTGGGCACTGAGAGGGTTCAGAGCAAAACCACTGCTGTTGCCATGTTCCAGCAGCCAGTTAGCATGAGTGGCCCTTCTAGCAAGCCCCAGGCCACCCTCAAAGTTCTTGGCCAGCTTAGCTGGTGCCTGCAGTAAAACTCCTGTCTGCTGGGGCTGGAGCTTTGCCTTGTCAGGGGCACAAGGGGGTCCAGGGCTGGGGACCTGCTTGTGCAGAGGTTGTACAATCAGCAAATCTGTCTCAAGGGGGCTCCAGTGACTTACTAGACTCTCAGACATTTAGGGCATCTTGCAGAGACCAGGGAGGAGAAGGAAGAGTGTCTAGCAGGAGGGCACAGGCGTGAGGCACCAGACCTGTCCTACAAAATGGAGTGAGTTTGGGGCTCAGAATGTACTGGAGGTTCGTTCTGAGGGGAGAGTGTACATATATGGTCACTCCGATGCCTACATTCCTCCATAGTGTTCCCTGTTTCAGTTCAAAATGACTGGGCTTGCCCATGAACGTGGCCCAGGGGGCAGCCGCGGGCGTGGAGAGGGGAAGGAGCTAACCCAGCCAGGCACGTCCTCCTTCCTTCCTCAGGTTCCTTCCTTTCTCCTTCCCTGGTCCTCCTTCTCTCCTGTCTTCTCTTGTTTCTTAAGGGATTCTGCAGTGTCTTAAATAAGTCTAGAAAAGACATTTGGGCAGCTAGGTCCCTGCATTCACACGGACAAGTGCTGCATTCTGTGAGTGAGCGTCCCAGTCCCACCCGGCAGGACAGTGGGGCAAGTGCATCACTGTCGCTGGGTCCTGGAAGCCCCATCCTGGCCATGCTGCCGCATCTCTGTAGAATGATGTGCCCACATTCAGACGGTTCTCCTTGCATTTCTCTCCAGGAAGGTGGGGGCATTATGGCGTGTATTTGTCCTTGTGACCTGGCCTCTGGTTGACCCCTGGTGTCCACTGGCTGCTGCCTCTGGGTTAGGTGCTGCTCCCGGGCAGTGCTGGGCTGGCCACTGCACTGACACTCGGCTGCTGTGTGGTCTGCTCTTCCCAGGGGCCCTGAAGGGGCCTCTTGCTCTGAGCTTGGCCGGCAGCCTGGCCATTTGTGTGCTGATGGAGGCCATGTGTGTGCAGCCCCTCTGCACCTGCCCTCCTTGGCTCTCTGCCCACCGTGCCCTGGGCATGGTGGGGGACGTTCCACCCTCTTGCTGATGATCACTGGGTCACCCATTCAGCTCCTGGAACATCACTGGAACTCAAACAAAACCACACAATTAAAATTCTCTCTCTGATCTTCATGTTTGAAAATTAGGAACTTTCACTGGACTCAACTCCTTTAGCAAAAGCAAAATCCGAGAAGACACCCAGTGAGGACACCTGGATCTAGAAAGCTGTGGGGAGTCCATTCACTCCCCTAGGCCTGGCTGAGAGACTAGGAGCAGTTTGAGGTTGAGTAGACTTTGACTCAGCCATGCAGCATCCCCATAGTTCAGTAATGCAGAGGCTCTGAGCCAGTTCTGTGGGAGTCACAGGCAACTGACTGTGCAGCTGGATGTCTTGGGGCCAAGAGCGAATTTAAAGTGGGTGTGGGAAGGCTTCGGACCCTGAGCAGGGTGCAAGTGCTCGAGGATGTGAGACCAGCATAACAGGCTCGTACGGGTCATAGTCAGGACTGCCAAGTTTCAGGGCAAGTCTTCAAGTGCAGGGACGTAACCACTCATAAAAAACTCTGTCCTTGCACAGTTTACGTACACATAATCCCAATCAACTTTCATGGCTTAAAAGACACTCACTGTTTACTCGTAAGAAATTCTGGAAGTGGGCAGTTAGCTAATGTGTGGACCAAAGAGTCAGGCCATCTGTGTCTCAGGCGGCCCCCATCCACAAGCTTGACTTCAGTGCTACAGGACAACCAATGTTTCCAGGCATCATGACTCATGGCAACCAGACAGAAAGAGCGAGCAAGAGCTCTGGGAGGAAAAGACCTTCCTAGGATACCCCACAGAGACTCCACCCCCACCCCAACCCCAGTCATTTCTTGGTCACCCCTAGCTACAGGGCACTCTAGGGACACATCTGGGCATTTTAGCCTCTGCAATTGCCAGTGGAGTTGGGAATGGAGGCTGGGGGGTCAAAGGAGAGGGTCTTCCACATAGGGAAAGTGGGTATTCTGCCTAGTTCAACTAGGGCGAGTGGACAACCTAACTCAGGGTAGCAGGAAAAGAAACTGGGTGCTTGGGTCCGTTGCAATGCCGTTGGCAGTGCTGGTCATCGAGATGGCTGCACCTCCGTCCTCCAGCCCAGGGTCCGGCTCTGTGAGCTCTGCCTGTGCCAATGAGGCATTTCCTGAGCATCCACTCAGCTCCCAGATGGGCACTGCCTGGGGGTTTCAAAACAAAGTTGAGCTCTTGCACCCATGAATCATAGGGCATCAGGGCTCACCCATGTCTTGGGACTTCCTCGGACATGAGCGTTGGTCTGACGGAGATCAGTGTTCTGCCCACCAGGAGTGCTTAGCTAAGCCTTTCTGACAGGACTCGTAGTTCTGTTTTTGTCTAAACAAGCTGCCAGTTTAGATGACAGATTTCTTCAGAATAGATTTTAAAGTTTGAAAAATATGTTCTTTTTTTCAACCTAAAAAGATAGCAAGCCAACTTAATTTCTATGCATTTCTCCAAGGTGTAGCAGCCTAGCTCTTCTTGGCCGTGATTGTAAAGCCACTTTTGGAAAATACTGGAATTTTTTAATAGCAGGTGGATACTGTCATTCTTACCCATCCTCTGGGCACACTGCTTGTTTGATAAGACACACTTAAAATATGCCAATATTTACCTCAAGCGAAAAGCAAAATAAGTCAGACAGAAAAAAACTGAGAACCATATGACTTCACTCATATATGAGATATAAAACTGAAAGCAATAAACAAACAAGACAAACAAAACTCATAGACACAGACAACAGTTTAGTGGTTACCAGAGAGTGAGGGTGGGGGTATAGAAGAGAGTAAAGGGGAGGGGCAAATATATGGTGAGAAGAACTGATTCTGCATGGTGAACACACAATGCAACATATAGATGATGCATTATAGAAATGTACACCTGAAACCTATGTGATTTTATGAACCAATATTACCCAATACATTTAATAACAAGTAAGTCTGAGGCCATTTGTTGGAGAGGAGAGGCAGATTAGGTTCTGAAGACCTGGGTGCTAGAGTCTGTGCCCCACTTCTGTGGATCCTGTAGAGGGGCTCTTCCTGGAGTCAAATATGCTTTTTAAATCTCTGTCTCCCTACCTGTGAGAAGGAAGATAACAGTTTTGACTCCATTTTCCTTATGGCTGTTGTCAGGGTCAAGCGTGCCCTAGTGAGACATGAAATGTACTAATGCTTTGTAAAAAGAAAAAGCTGTGAATTATTCTTCCACCTGCCTGATTCCCCAAACCTTCCCCAACCTGAAGAAAATAACTGAGTTCTCTTTGTTTTTGTTTTTGAATTTGAATTTTTGTAACTGACTCAGTTTGCATAGAAAAATGAATGTTTTATAGCAATATGAACAGAGACCAATGGAATTGCAACTTGTAGAAATTTGAGTAGGTACAGCAGAAAATTCACTGTAGAAATCTCAGAGTGTTCACATCAGTAGAAATCATAATCTAAATATTATAATTTACCCCCTTAGGATCTTAATTTTATGCAATAATTAGTGTCATGGAAAGGATAGAAAATATTCTGTAGGTGCATCATAGCAAAGAAGTCTAAACCTGGACTTTTCAGAGAATGTCCTCAACTATTATAGAAGCGTCACATTTCCTGGAACGTGTTAAAAACAAAAATTCTCAGGCTCCACCACCAAACTGCTGAGTCAGCAGCTCTGACTTTGGGGTGCTGGGGCCCAGATCTGAATTTTAATCAGCCCTGCATGGGATTTGGAAGTGCACACCCCAGTTTAAGAACCATTGGTTTAAAGAATGGACGTATTTGTATATGATCTGACATTGGAAGAGTGTAGGGGAAGCCGGGATGGCTCAGTGGGTTAAGCGCTCACTTTGCAGTGCTGCGGGGACCAGGGATCAAATCCCGGCCCCGGCCTGTGCGGAACCATATGCTGAACTGGGAGCTCGCCCAGTTCGGTTCTCTCTCTGTCTCTGTATCTCTTTCTCTCTCTCTGTCAAAAATAAAAATAAAATAAAAAAAATGTATTAAGAGTGTGTGTGGGGGTGCATGGGGGGAGTTGGTTAGGTTTTGCCTTCACACCACTATTAATTCCAGTTATCTCTTTCTTCTTTGTTGGCTTTGTCCTTGGACTGGCTTCCCTCCCAGATGAAGATAGCTACTAGCTGCAATCAGGACGTATACTCCCTTTTCCATGGCAGGTGGGGGAGAGAATCAGCCTCCTAGTCGTGGAGTAACAGACTCTCCTTCAGGTTGGATTGGGCCACTAAGTTACGGTCTGCCTAGACCAATAACAACCTCCTGTGTGGGGGGTGCCATGCACTGATTGGTCAAAGCCCAGATGCATAAGCCAGTGCAAGATGCAAGAGGAGGTGGGTCCCATTTCACTGATGAGTGTATGTGTATGGTGTGTGTGGGGAGGAAGAGAGTCCTAAACACACGGTTCCATGAAGAGGGCAGGAAGCAGGTAGGAAGGGGAGGCAAGGATGTAAGTCAGAATTCCTCACCTCTAGGAGCTTGCAGTGTAGATGGGAATTCAGAATGCAGGTGTGGGTGAGTGAGAAGTGGGTTACATGGGTTGTGAATGCTAGAGGGTTGTTAATACAGAGACGGCCTCTCCAGGGGGCGGGGTTAGGACTCACCCAGAAACATATAGGGTGAAGCCGACTCACACTGGACACTCTCACTGAATGTAAGAAAATGTCTCATAACCCTCAAGACAATGCTTATGTTGTTCTTAAAGTTTGTGGTGAGTATAACAGAATGCGACATACCTGCCATATAAGCATGTGGCTAAAGTTTGGCATGTGAAATTGGCTTGGGCTTGAGAGTTTAAGTTGGTAAATATAGAGAAATGTGATGAGGTTTGTAAATCAGAACTGCCAATACGTTAGAGGATTTTCTACAGTTCTGAGTCACTTATGTTATGTTAGTTTACCGTTGCTGCTTGAAACCTAGTGACTCAAAGCAACAGAAGTATGTTATGTTCCCATCCTAAAGCCCAGAGCCCAGTGTGGGGCTCACTGGGTTAAAATAAAGTTGTCAGCAGACTGCCCTTCTGGAGGCTTCGGGAGAGAATGTGTCCATGCTGCCTCCAGCTTCTGGAGACACCCTCATTCCTTGGTTGGTGGCCTTGTTCTGCCATCTTAAAACCAGGAATGTGATGGCTCTCTGAGCCTGCTTCCATTGCCCATGTCATCTCTGATTCCTCTGTCTATTTTCCACTTCTAAGGAACCCTGTCATTATATTGGGCCCACTAGATACCAGGGCACACTTCCTATTTTATGGTCAGCTGTTTAGCAAACTTCCATCTCCCCCCCCTTCCTTTCCCATTTGCATGTAACCTAACATATCCACAGGTTCTGGGGATTCAGATAGGGACATCTTTGGGAAGGGGCATTATTTGCCTATCACGGGTGCTTAGAAAATATGCCTGGGGAATTTGTAGTGTTGCCTGGACACATGTGGGAAGTATATTCCATTTTAAAATACAGTTTAAAAGACTGAAGAAATGTAATTACTAGAGATACAAAGATGATGGAATGAGAGGAGAACCCCAATACCTACCTGGGAAGGGACTTTTGAACAAAGGGAAATCCACACGGGAAACCCTGAGGAATACCCTCAATTGAGAGAACCATGCAACACAAAACATCACCTGAAGATTAGAAGAAAAAGGGGCGAGTGGGAGAGGGAAGGGGAAGGAGCAGTAGGGGATTGGGGAATGTGACCTGGGGCTGGCAGAAAAAAAGGGGGATTGGGGGACTATGGTCAAAGTGGAGCTAGATCCTGGGTGGGCTGGAAGCCGAGACTCGGGGAGTGTGGGAGCCCCATGAGACTGTGGACAACTTAACATTCGAACTCCAGTAGCGGCATACTGGGCCCCATTCAGATCACTGTGCCTGAGGTGAAATAGGGACCTTGGAACAGGGGCGACTGAACTTCCCAAGGCACTGAAAGAACAGGGCACCAGTCCGCCAGCTGCAGCTTGGCACATGGAGTCACTGGCTTACAGAAGCAGCTCAGCTGAGCTGAACAGAACCAGCTCTTAGGGAGCTGCTTTTCAAGTCCAAGCCATTGACTCTTAAAGTGAAAGAGCAGCCCAAGCAGAAAAAGACCAAGCAGTGCACCTTGGGTCTGGTGGGCTGCCTCCCTGTCCACGGCGGGTTCTGGGTCCTTTTCTTGGCTATGCGTACATATTTGACACCCAGCCAGCAGGGTCGGCACCTGAAGCCCAGAAATGTGGCCTCAAAAGAGTGAATGGTTTCTGGATGATGGTGAGACTAGGAGCACGGCCAGGAAGGCAGAGTGTCCTTCTGAAAGGGGCTGGGGAGGAAAGCACAGGGCTGAACTATGAGCCAGTCTCCCTACTCACAGCTCTATACCAGCTGGGCCAGCACCCTGAAGCCTAGGAACACAGACCCAAATGAAAATGTCTCTGGGTATGACTGATTCTAAATTCAGACTCAGGAAAACAGAATGCGCCTTGGGAAAAGGGTCAAGACTGTGCATACACTGACCTGCCAGCCCCCCTGCTGACAGAGAAATTTGCTATTGTGTCTCAGGCTTGCCCCAGCTCCTACTCACATGCCCCTACCCACACCTCAACTGCTCTGCCTTCTACCAGCTAAGCCAGTAACCTGGAGTGCAACTCCAGGACACAGAAACTGACTGCTTCTCTCAGCCATCTCCCCAAACTCGTCCCCCTTCAACTGAGCCCTTATTGCAACCTGCTACACAGCAGAGACATACCAGGCTACAATCAGACCATAGCCCACCTCACTCTCCCAAAGAGGGGGAGCATCAAGACTAAGACAGTTAGAACAACAACAAAAAAAAAAAAAAAGGGAGAGAAGCCCATCTTCTAGTAAAACCCCTGGAGGGAAAACATACTCATGCCTAAGGTGGAAAAAAACCACATCAAATACAATGAACACCTCAGAATCCAAAGCCACACCAACAGAATATGGAAAATCTTTAGAAAAGGAGCTTACAGACTTGGAAGCAAATAATCTAAGTGACACAGAATTCAGGGCTACAATTATCAAGATACTCAGAGAGCTCAATAACTGCTGGCACAGTACCCAGACACAGTTAAATGACCTCAATAAGAAATTTTCTGATCAAAATTAATCCTTTACCAACAAAATTGAGAAGTTAGAACAGAACCAAAAGGAATTCCTCGAAATGAAAGGCATAATGGGAGAGCTGAGAAAAGAACTAACCAGCATAGGAAACAGGGCTGACCAGTTGGAGGAAAGAATTAGTGAAATCAAAGATAGAAACATGGAAATTTTACAGATGGAAGAAGGAAGGGAAATGAGAGTCAAGAGAAAGGAAAGAGCCCTATAAGAACTCTCTAACTCCATCAGAAAGAGCAATATTAGAATAATAGGAGTATCAGAAGGAAGGGAAATGAAATCTTCTCAGAACTTTTTAAAGCAGATAGCAGATGAGAATTTTCCTAACCTATGGAAATAACTGAAACCCCAAATTCAAGAGGAAAACAGGAGCCCTAGCTACCTAGACCCTAGCAGATCTTCTCCAAGGCACGTTGTTCTGAAGATGACAAAAACCAAAGACAAAGAAAGAATTCTCAAGGCTGCCAGGGGAAAAAATACATATAACTCTCAAAGGAAAACCTATCAGGCTGTCATCAGACTTCTCAGCAGAAACTCTGCAAGCAAGGAGGAAGTGGAGCCCAATCTTCAACATTTTAAAAAACAGAAATTTTCACTCAAGAATTAACTATCCAGCAAAATTAACCTTTAGATATGAAGGAGAAATTAAGGCCTTTTCAGATATATAGAAACTGAGGGAATTATCTAGCACAAGACTAGCATTCCAAGAAATACTAAAGGAGGTTTATTCAACTTGAGCCAAGAAATCAAAATAAATGGAGAAAAGTTGGGACAATAAAGAAATAAAAAGGAAGGAAGAAACGGATAAAGGAAATCCTCATATATCAATCATCACCCTAAGTGTAAATGAACTGGATTCACCAATAAAGAGGCACAGAGTAGTGGACTGGATTAAAAAACAAAGTCCAACCATATGCTGCCTATAAGAGACACACCCCAGCCACAAGGACAAACATAGACTCAGGGTAAAAGGATGGAAAACAATACTCCAGGGAAATGGTATTCAAAGAAAAGCAGGAGTGGCCATACTAATTTCTGATAAAATAGTCTCGGGATAAAATAATAATAATAATAAGAGATAAAGATGGATATTTCATTTTGATAAAAGGGACAATGCATAAAGAAAACATGATACTCATCAATATATAGGCTGCTAATCAGGAAGCACCAAAATTTACAAAGCAATTGCTAATAGATCTAATAGGAGAATTTGACAAAAATACAGTTATAGCAGGGAACCCAAACACCCCCTTGACAACATTGGACAGATCATTTAAGCAGAAAATAAGGAAATTGCAGCCTTAAATAATACATTACAGGAAATGGACATAATTGACATTTACAGGACACTCCATCCTACAACACAGGACTATATGTTTTATTCTAGTGCACATGGAACATTTTCAAGCACTGACCATATCCTGGGACTTAAATCCAACCTCAGCAAATTTAAGAACATTCAGATCATACCAAGTGTATTGTCAGACCACAAAGCTTTGAAACTGAGATCAACTGCAAAAGGAAAGCAGAAAAAAATCACATATATGTGGAGATTGAACAACATGCTATTTAAAAAATGACTAGATCAAAGAAGAAATAAAAAAAGAGATTAGAAAATTTGTAGAAATGAATGACAATGAAAGCACGGCATACCAAAATTTCTGGGACACAGCGAAAGCAGTAATAAGAGGAAATTTTATATTGTTATAGGCCTATCTCAATACAAAAGAAAAACTACAAGTAAACATCCAACATCCCATCTTAAAGAACTAGAAAAAGATGAACAAAGAAAACCCAAAGCCAGAAGAAGGAAAGAACTAATAAAAATTAAAGCAGAACTTAATGAAATTCAGAACAGAAAAACAGTAGATAAAATTAATGCAATAAAGAGCTGGTCCTTTGAAAAAAAGTCAATAAAATTGACAAACCACTGGCTAGGCTTACCAAAGGACAAAGAGAAAAATCTCATAGTTCCAGAATTTGGAATGATATGGGAGAAATCACAAGTGACACTACAGAAATACAAACAATCATAAGAAATTATTATAAAAGACTCTGTGCCACCAAATTTGACAATCTAGAGGAAATGGACAAATTTCTAGAAACATGTAGTTTACCTAGACTGAAGCAAGAAGAATTACATAACCTAAACATACCAATCAACGGTACATAACTTGAAACAACTATCCAAAACCTGCCCAGAGGCAAAAGTCCTGGACCAGATGGTTTTACCAATGAGTTTTATCA